>JADKXX010010504.1:0-11636 GCA_017310255.1 Butorides virescens | reverse complement strand
AGGAAGTCACTCAAGCCGATGAAAGATTGCATTGCCCCGGGGCTGCCTTGCTTTGCCTTTTCAGCAGCAGTGACCACCCTGGCAGCCCCGGGGCAATGCAATCTTTCATCGGCTTGAGTGACTTCCTGAAGGCTCTGCCACCCCCAAAACTCACCTTTGGGCTTTGTGGTGGTTCTGCTGTTCAGCAAAGGCAGGTCGGGCTGGTGGGGGCTGGCGGAAGGGACGCTGTCCTGGATGGCTGCGCCGTCCTTGCTGGAGGCCTCCAATGGCTTCTGGGTGCTGCCAGGCAGGGTGTGGAGCACAGGGGGGGCCCTTCCCCCAGTGCTGAGAGACTCGTAAGAGCTCTTCTGAGTTTGTTTCCCCTGGGTCTGGGTCCAGGTCTGCAATGGAATCATGGGGGGTTCCTCATCTGCTGGGGAGAAGAGGTGGAGGGTCAGATCCAGGCACGTGGCAGGGGCTGCATTAACCCCCCCGCCTCCCGCTGCACAAATGACGGCAGGCAGAGGCGCTGTGAAATGAACATCAAACCCCGGCCAGCAGCTCAGCCCTCCCCCCCTCCCAGCCGCTTGCTCACTGCCCCCCCCAGTGGGATGGGGGAGAGAATCAGAAGGGTAAAAGTGAGAAAGCTCCTGGGCTGAGATAAAGACGGTTTAACAGGGAGAGCAAAAGCTGCCTGCGCAAGCAAAGCAAGGGATGCATTCCCTGCTTGCCATGGGCAGGTGGGTGCACGGCTGACACGCCCCAGTGGTGGCTGACAACCCTTGCTAAAGGCCGGCGGGCCACTGTGCCCCCTGCCCATAAGGACAGCGCGCGCCACCGCGTTCCCCTCCTACCCCCCCCAAGGCCGGCAGCATCACAACGCTGACAGCTAAAGGCTGTGGCTCTCCATAAGGCAATGGCCTCCCACACACCACACCATGTCCCAGCAGTCGAGCAGTTTAACCAGAGTTTTTCTGCATGTTTGGATCGCGAGACTGGGGGGAGTTAAAAATAGATCAAGACCTAGAGAAAAATAGAATTTCTTTTCCGAGACACATCAAGTAACTGGAGAAGCAACCATTCAATTCAGTGCGGAACTAGAGATATTCCCGTGGAATCAGAAAGCTCCCAGTGTCACAGAGAACAGGAACACAGGAGACAAAGCTTCATCGTTTACTTTAACTGTACAGCATTAAGTCCAACCCTGGCCTTTTACAGGAGCCACACATTTTGCTCATTGGAATTGGCACCATTTTGGTTTTGAAAAGGAGCATTCTACAGAAAGAGGAACAGAACACAGGACAGACTGGAAATCCCTTGGCTTTATCAAGAGAATCTTGGAACTTTCAGGTGAGTTCTCTTGATGTCACTCTGTTAGGTCTCCTCCTACCTGCACTGGCTCATTCTCAGGATGGGAATCCATTCCTGTCACCATCCCCGAGAGCTTCCTGGCTCAGAGATGCTCTCATCTCCTGGCTCCCTACTCCTACTGCCCTTTTTTCAGAAAACTTAGGTTAAGAATTATTTTTTTTTATTTGCCACAAGAATATCTTGCCACTCTTTCCCTAGAGAAGTCAGAGTTTCTCATTATTTTGTTACAAGTAGCAGAGATGCCCTGCAGAGACTGAAGAACTACAGAAGATGATGCCATAGAACACCTCAGATTTTGTCGTCCAAGGAATCAATCTCTGTTTATTGATCAGTCAAACATATGCTTGCCTGGCTCAACACTGCTGATGACACGGACACTGTCCCTGATGTCCCTGACGGCCCCAGCTTGACCACGTTCCTCCAAGAGCTCCCTGACTTCTCTGAGTATGTGGCAGAGGGAACCTGCCCCAACAGGGAGGGTGGTGGAGGGGCTGTGGGAAAGTGTGGACACTGTCCCTCATAGCCTTGATTTCCCCAACAGCCCTGCCAGCTCTGCTTCCCTCAATGAGCTCCATGACTTCTTGGAGGATGGGGCAGATGGCAACTGCCCCCAGGAACAAGCGGTGGTGGTGCAGCTGGGGGACAGCGAGGACACCACCTGGGCGGCTAATATCCCCAGCTTGACCACTGAGCTCGTGGATGAGCTCCTGGACCTCTCTGAGTAGATAGTGGGGGGCGGCTGCCCCAGGGAGTGAGTGGTGGCAGCAGGTATGGCCAAGACATCCTCCCCGATGTCCCTGTGTGCCCGACCTGACCGCTTTCCTCAACAAGCTCCCCCACCTCTTGGAGTACAGGGCAGAGGGTGGCTACAGCAAGCAGCAGCAGTGATGCTGGTGAGTGGCGGAAACACCTTCCCTGATGTCCCCGACAGCCTTGCCAGCACTGCCTCCTTCAATGAAGTCAACTTCCTGGAGTAGGGGGCAGAGGACAATGTCTCTGAGGACTGCCTGGTGGCAGCAATGCTTACAGATGCCAACCCCTTCTTGGGGGTGGCGGGCTCCACCTTGCAGGACCCCAAAGAGAAGCAGGATGGGGTGGAGGCAGATCTCCCCAGCTGGCTGCCACTGAGTCCCTTGGAGACTTCCAATGAGAGCTCTGTGGTGCTTGCAGGTGAGACTTCATAGGAGAGTCCCTGGAAGGATGCCCTGATGGGTCCTGCACAATGTCCCCTGCTGAGCTCCCTGAAGATCCCACTGCCAAATGCCCTAGCAAGGTCCCCAGCTGCCCCCCAGCCTCATCCACCATCCGTGGGCCAACTGGTGGAGGGGGCACTGCAGGCAGCCCTGGGTGGTTTTGACCTGCTTGTTCCTGATGCTGGGTGTCATCTCCTGCCAGGTGGTTCCCAGATTAAGAGATGTAGGAAGCAAGAAAGCCATTGCCCCATGCCAGCCAGCACCCTAAACACAGAAGAGACCTCCCTGCCGGACAGCACGCCACCCAAGAAGAAGATGGAGGTGTGCCAGGTGGCCCAACGGCATTCCAACGGGCAGCAAGCAAGCAGGCAGCAGCAGGAAGCAGCAAGAGGAGAGCATCCAACAGCAACAAGGTGCTGTCCAAGCCTCCTAGAAGCCAGGGGATGCCAGGGGGCAAAGGGCCCTTGTGCAGCAGGAGGGGACAACTGTGATGCAGCCAGTCCACCAAAACCCTGCAGCACAGAGACTTTAAACCATGGGCCCAGGGCTCCAGCCCTACCCCTGGCCCAGGGGCCCTCACATGCCCTGGTCCCCCAGCCCTGTGTATGCAGTTTCTTCCTTCTCAGGGGCTGTGATATGTTCAATGGAACAGGCGACAGAGCGCTGCCAGCTCCCGGAGAGGAGGCCACGCCACCCTTGTGGGCAGAGGCTGCAGCTGTGGCACCACTTCCCAGTTACTGAATGGAAACACTGCCCCACAACCAGCATCCCCACTCTGGCCTGGTACCGCCATCGCTCCCCCGTCCTGCTGCTGACAGCCACACCACCTGCATCCCCACTGCAAGCTGCAACCAGTGGCCCCAGCAACAGCATCCCTGCCACGGGGCTGAGGATGCCCTGTGCCAACCTGGGGGAGCACTTGTGGAATTCTATCCAGAGTTTTCACCCACTGGGACAAAGACTGAAGCTCACAGGGCTGGTGTACCATCCACCTGACCCGGAGCCCCAAGCTGGCCCCAGCGTGCCCCGCAGGGTTCCCAAGCCCCCAGCAGCATCCCTGAGACCCATGGGCGCTCATGGCCCACAGGGGTCCAAACCCTGTGGCAGGGACTGTGGCAGAAGCTGCACCCTCCTGACAATTCCACGCTATTCCTCAGGCCTTGGGGAGGCACCTCACGCCTGTGCCCACCCTGCTGGAGGAGCAGGAGGAGTCGGTGCCCATCACACCTGAGCAGCAGCCTGAGCGAGAACACGCAAAGAAGCTGGCCCAGGAGGACTGGCCGTGTGCGGCCTTGTGGATTGCACTGGGCCAGATGCAGGTTTTTGGCAGAGGGAGATGATTGACAGGGAGAGAGCCGAGGGAGATGATTGACAGGGAGAGAGCCGAGGCCTATGGCTCTCCTTAACCACTGATCCAGCACCATCCCCTGTAGCATCCACGCACAGAGGAGAGTCAGAGACCTGCGCCCACCCGCTTCAGCCCCAGCCCTCTCCCAGATCCCCAGCTTCTCGCTTCATTCACTAGAAGAGTTGGGTTTGCAGCACCTCTCTCTGCCTGCGGTAATTTGCTCAGTGGGAGGGGGCAGGGGGGCTTAACACAGACCCTGCCCACCCCAGGGCTGGCTGAGCTGGGCTGGCGATGACCACCGAGGTGATGGGTAGAGGGGGCATCGCTCCGGGTGAAGGCTACCTCTAGAGAAACCACACTGATGAGCATCAGTGTTGGGAGGACAGAGGCCTCCACCACAGCACCAGCATCACTGCCAGCAAGCTCCATCTGGCCCTGGCAAGGAGCTTCAGCCACCCTGGGGGCCAGGCAGGCACTTGCTGAGCATGGAAAACTCCGCTCACACCTGGCCGGCGAGCAGAATCGCTGGCTGGGGCTCGCGTGCCCACATCCCGGAGCTGGCACTGCACCACCTGCCCAGCTTGCTCGGCACCCTCCATGGCCTCATCCGGCACTGCCTGGACCTCATCCGGCAAAATCCCCTGCCCTCTGCTGAGCCCCATGCAGCAAAATCCCCTGCCCACCGCTGAGCCCCATGCAGCAAAATCCCCTGCCCTCTGCTGAGCCCCAAGCCAGTGTCACCAACCCTTCGCAAGTGGCCCGTGCTGACCTAGGTGAGATGCTTGGATGCAAAGCAGAGAATTACAGGGGCAAATATCTTTTCATGTGCGTGCCGTGTCCCAGCCCCACTGGGGCACCCTGAATGTGCCTTTACACAGGGTTCTTATACCCTTCAGTCATCCAGGTACAAGATGACCGGACTCATCACTAGCACCCATGCTACCGATTACTGATCACAGCCCAGCTCTGCGAAGCAGGTCCAGTTGTGCAGCGTTCTTGCTGCTGGTCTATTGATCCAGGAGTCCCTGCAGTCACTCTTGCTGCAGTTACTGATCTACGATGCCAGGCGATGCTGGGAGAGTGTCAAAGATGTGTCAGAGGGGCTAGGATGCTGGCCTTCTCTTGGGTGACCCAGGCCATCCTTTATCCTGCATGGACAGCTCTAAGCTTCCCAGAAGCACAGTCCCGCTTTCCAAGGCCGGGCTGTCCTTTCATTTCTTTTCCTTCAGCAGGAACAACTCCACAACTCCAGGGAAACTCCACTACCTTGTCCCACTACAGCACATCATGTGAACTCATCAGAGATCAAGCTACAAAGGCAAGACACTTTCATGCTAGGAAGACCAGTTAGCTAAATAGTGAGCGAAGGGACTTTTCATAACTCGCCCTGCGGGTCCCACCAGCCCAGGCCCCAAAAAGCCAGTGACAGGGTGACCAAGAGCCAGCAAAGACGCCACCCGGCGAGGATTGGTCTCCTTTAGCCATTCTATTTTCTGCTGCAAATCAGAAATCCCCCTGCAGAACTCGGGGAACTTCAGCGTCCTGGGCAGAGCCATCCCACGGGGTTTCATCTTGTTTCATCTTTGCTGTTCCTGAGACCGACATGGCTAACCACCAGCCCTGTGTCCCAGGACTACAGCTCCCAGCATGCCACTGGGTGCTCCTTCCTGCTGCCTGATGCTGCACCGTGGCTGCAAAAGATCTGCAAAACAGTCCTATAAACGAGACGCTCATGCCTCTTCTCCGGGAAGATGGGAAACCTGCAGTGAATAACCACACAGGCAGCTGCACAAGCCCGGGGCGTGCTCCTGCCCTGTCACCTCCTCAGCCATCATCAGTGACATCAGAAGAGGTGTCACCGGCAAGGTGACGTCTCACACCCCGTCAGCTTCTGGGAAACATGTGACATCACCTGCACAAGCCCGGGGCCTGCTCCAACGCTCACAGCCCCTCAGCCACCAGTGACCTCACCAGCGCCCCCACAGCAGCAGCGTCCTCCCTGCCAGCGCCCTGGATCTTTCCCCTCCATCTCCCCCCCCCTCCCATCTCCCCGCACTCTCCCCCCTCCCCGGCACCTTTCTCACCCACGCCACCACCTCCCCATGCCTCTCTCTGTCTCGGGGTCTGGGGGGCAGATGTTACCTCGGAAGCCTTGTCCCAGCCACGTCACCGCCATCTCCTTCTCCTTCGGCTGCCAGCATGGCTGCCCCAGCTCTCTGATGCAGTTTCTGACCTCAAAGGCCCCTTCATCCCGCCTCCCTTCCGCTGTTCAATCCTGTTCCTGCAAGAGAAGTGATGACCGGTTGGTGTCCCCTCTCAGGCATCTGACCTGCATCTTCCTGAGCTGGGCAGCTGGCAGGAACTGTCACCATCAGCCCCCGTTGGGCTTTAAGTCTTCTCCTGACACAGGCGCACCTCTGGGGGTACTTGGCGCATACCATGCTTCCTGACGGAGAACAGCCACGCTCCAAGTTATTCCTGGGCAATGGCCATCTGGGAGAGCTGACTGGAAAGCAGGTTTCCTGCAGGTTCTGACAGAACCCCAGCCACCACCTCCATGATCGTCGTCACTGGTCCACAAATGCTGCACTGTAAAAAATCTTAGAGCTCATTAAAATGATCCTCTCCTCCCCAAATCTTTGCTCTTTTCCTATGCTCAGACTACCGCGGTACTCATCATACAATTCTTTTGTAATTATCACCAATCTGAAACCCCTCCAAAGCGTTCTTCCATGACGTCACTGACAGCACTGTTGATAAGGGAGGACCCAACTGTTGATAAGGGAGGGCCCCAAAAAGCCAGAGACGGGGTGACCAAGAACCAGCAGATGCCACCTGGGGAGCACTGCTCTCCTGTAGCCATTAGATTTTCTGCTGCAAATCAGAAATCCCCCCGCAGCACTCAGGGCACTTCAGCGTCCCCAGCAGAGCCATCCCACAGGGTTTCATCTCACCCGCTCCCTGCCAGGGGCTTTCTCTGCTCGGGGCAGGTCCCTCTTTCCCTGCCCTACAGCAACCAGACCCAATTCAAAGCTGGGCACATGCACGGTGCTGCACGCCCTGCTCCCGGTGACCCTGGGGCACCCGTCTTGCTACTCGGTGCTCTAAGGATGCTCTGCCCTCCCCTGCTTCCCCACAAGTGTCTGAAGAAGACACTGGGAACCATATCCTGGGGGAAGTTGGGCTGCCTGTGCAAGCCCAGCAGATCCTCCTGCAGGTGAGTCGGGGCTGGATTAACCCTAGGCAAGGGGGGGCAACCAAATCTCCCATGGCCAGAACGAAAGAGTGGGAAAGGGGGACGGCAAGAGGGGAAGGTGCACCTGAAGCCTCCAGCCCTCCTTTCCAGGACGAACGTTAGCCCAGAGATGGCTGGAGCTGGGTACAGCGCCTGCCCTCTGTAAGGGACTAGAAACTTGTCTCAACATTGGTGACAGGCAAGCTTAACTACCAAAGCTTAATCACCACGGCAATTAAGTGGGGCATTTGCAGCCCATTGAGTCCCACCCCACAGGAATGTGTGTCCTGTTATCCTGGAGTACATGTCCTCTGCAAATGGGCCCGGGCCCAGAGTCGACTGACAATGGGGAGGGGGCTTGGACCCCCTAGAACTTTCGAGCAGACTCTAGTGACGGGACTGGGCATGCGCCCCACTGCCGAGTGGGAGGCGGGGGTATGCAAAACAGTCATTGACTATGCAAAAAGACAACCCTATGAAAGGGGAACCAGCAGAGACCATGGAGAGAGCATCCAGGAACATCTACCCTCCACCAGATTCGAAGATCCATCAGGCCGCACCAGCCGCATGGACCGCGGGGATCGCTCAGGCCGCACGGACAGCACACAGACCCGTGGGGGTAGCTATTGCAACACTCCCGTGCCGTTTGTTTCTCCCCCTCTCTTTCCCTTTCTCACTTTTCCTCTTTTTCTCTGCTTTTCTCTCGCGCATTTGTTGTTGGCCAAATAAAGTGACTTGGCACTTGACTCTCTTTTGAGTCTGAATTCTGTTCCCGAGAATGTAAAAGGAACCTAGTCATGATAAAACATTGGAGCTAATCAGAAGTTAAGCCCGGCCGCCCCCAACCTCCCAGAATTATCTGAGGTCGGTTGGAAAGCAAGGGGGTTTAACCTCTGCCAAATTGTTCAGCCCAATAGTGGATCGTGACACCCTCTGTGCTGCCTTCCCTCTGCCCAGGAGAGGGGCTGCTTCATGAGGAAGAAGCTGTGGTCCTTTGTGCAGGACCTGCACTGGCTCAGGCACACCAACACAAATTGGGGGCAGCCAGGGACGACGGCAGCTCTGACTCCCCCACACCACCAGGGACAGTGACCACAAGGCTCCCCAAGCCCCTCCAGTCCCTGGGGGCTGCCTCTCCCTGCACAGCCCACCAGGGACCCCCCTGCTCTCTCCTTGTTGCCGCGCTGTGACCGGTCGATGGAGGGAGGAGCTCCATGCTACAGAACCTGCCAAAGAGCATCCCTTCCAAGAGAGAGATGCAGGCAATGAGCAAAGGCAGACGCAGGCTGACACACGAGTTACACCCGGCCACACCGGGGCGTGCTCAGGCCTCCGCTGCTTTGGGACTGTTCAGCTGAGGGCTTCCAGGACTGACCGACGACCTGAGACTGGTGCAAAGCACTGCAGCGCGACAAACACACCCAGAAACTGAAGTTCTCCTTTGGCCAAGGCTTTATCACAAGTCTTCTGCTTCAAGGGAGGTCAACAAACAGCACTGCCCCTTCCCGGCCCAGGGACCCTTGCCCACCTGGGCCCCCCAGCTCAGGCTGTTACTGGCATCCCCAGGAACAGCATCTCTACCCCACGCTGCTACTGTCGCCCCCACTACCCACCTCCCCCACCCCACTGTCAGCAACCCCTACAAGCACCTCCCAGGGACTGATTGCTTACAGACAGGAGAAGAAACCTCTGCTAGCCACCCAGATCTTACAGACGTTCCGTTAGAGAACCCAGATTAGGAATTATAATAGAGGCATGCTCCCTACCTCCTAAAACATCAGCCCCAAAGGCAGAATTGATAGCCTTGACACGACCATTGGAACTGAGTGAAGGGGGAAGAAAGAACAAGTTAGTATCTGGACAGACTCCAAGCATGCTTTTGGAGTTGTACATGCCCACAGAGCCATCTGGAAAGAGAGGGAGCTACTGTCAGCACAAGGAACTGAAATCAGGCATGCTTTGCAAATACCACAACTATTAGAGAGCATCCAGAAGCCGAGGGCAGTTGCAGTAATGCCCTGCAAGGCCCACCAGACAGGAAAGCCTCCACCAGAAATGGGTCATCAATGGGCAGATCAAGCTGCCAAAGAGGCTGCAGACAAAGGCATCCTGGCATTATGACCAGGAAAAGAGAGAACTGTATCCAAGGCACCACCTAAATATGGTACTAAAGAGACTAAATTAATAACAGCCTTGCAGGCATGGGAACAGACATATGGGCGGGCTGTTACACCCACAGGGCAAGGACCAATCCTACCCTCGCTAATGAGAGCAATTGCTAGGCAAGGACCTAATAAGGTACCTTGATGGAACTGAAAATTTAGTGAAACACCTTTGAAAAATGGTAATAAGCTGGGGGAGGACAGGAATTATCCAATCCATTACAGAAAGAGGTGGAATTTGTTGTAAAAATAATCCAAATACCAGTGACAAATCAATTTTTGGAGTCACAAAAGGAGGAAACTCCCTGGGAGATTACTGGCAAGTTGATTTCACAGCACTACCCAGAAAAGGAGGATAGAAGTGTCTCTCAGTTCTAGCTGACACCTTTACCAGGTGGCCAGAGGCTTTTCCCTGTCGCACCAGCAAAGCTAGAGCAGTAATTCAACTTCTCTTAAGAGAAATTACACCGAGATTTGGTATATCCTAGGAATGTCTTCAGACAGGGGACCACATTTTGTTATAAAACAGTGGAGCAGAATCCTCGCCATAACATGGGATCTTCATACCCCCTACAGGCCAAGTCAAGGGGAAAAGCAGAAAGAATGAATTATACACTTAGACTCCAAATTGAGAAGATACATCAGGAAACATCAATGACTTGGATACAAGTCTTACCCTTGGCATTATTAAGAAATAGAATACAACGTCATGGCAAAAACAACCGCAGCCCCTACGACCTTCCTTAGGGAAACTGTACCAGGCCCCACACAGACCAGGAACCATCCACATTCAAGGGGAAATAGATTTAAATACTTATTTAACATCTTTGGGAAACACTTTTCAGGCACTACAAAGGTACATGACGACAAACAGACCCTTGGAACTGGATACCCCAGCCCAGTCCTTTCAAACCAGAGACTGGGTCTGTGTCAAGTCGTGGAGTTCAGAGCTGCTAACCAAAAAGTGGGAAGGCCCATTCCAACTCCTACTGACTACTCACACAGCTGTCAAGGTTCAAGGGAAAGGGCCACAGATCCATTATTCTAGAATTAAAAAGGCTCCCACTCCACGGACAGTGGAACAACCATCTCCCCTTAAGCTGAAGTTGAGACAATCATGATTGGATTTTATGTTTTGTCTGTGACAGTGATGGTAGCGATGAGCCAAGCTTGGCCAGCATCACGCTGGGATCAAAATTTGCCCCTAATTTCAGCACAAAATATCACTCAGATACTACATGAGAATGACTGCTGGGTTCATACTCAAATGCTGGAACATTCGGAAAGTGGAATACCTTCAGCTGGTGTTCCCCTTCCTTCACGAATTTATTGGACCAAACCCAGCATCTGGGAAAACACGACTTTGAGTAAAGACCCATCGGGCGAATGTCCTGAGTTTATGTAACCAAACCAACAATACCTAGTATGTCTTTCCCACGCATACAAGGTGAGAGTGGGGGTCCTTTTACAGGAAAGTACCCAAAATGTAACGAAAACACTCATCTTGATTTTGCTTCCATTGTAAAAAAACTTCACAGAAAGGAGTTAGACTGGTTTACCAGTCCCTAATGGGACAGGACAGTACTGGCTGTGCAGGAACTGACCCCAGAAAATGTTAACATGAGGTTGGAGAGGGGCATGCACCTTGGGAGCTCTTGTCCCTTACTGACGGTATTTGACAAACTACATAAGCAGAGCGGATGGGTGAGGACCTTTCTCAAACACACCAGGAGGGTTCATAACGCCACTGCAGACCGTCCTTCAGGATTCCATAGCTTTGTCAGGTGAATTAGAAAAGACGGTTGTAAATGTATCAGCTGCAGTTGAAAACATTGAAAACAAGACCATTGATGCCACACGGGCATTGCAAATTGCGGTATCTAGTTTATCCCAGGTAGTACTGTGAAATCCAACGGCTCTTGACTCACTGTTAGCTTCACAGGGAGGTGTTTGCACAATTATGAATAATAGTTGTTGTATGCATGTGGACCAAAGCGGCAGAATTTCTACCGATTTGGCAGATATTTGGGAATAAACAAAAATCATGCATCAGGTTATGAAGGACGATATGTCCTGGGGATTTGAGGAGTTGTGGCACAAACCGACCTCATGGCTACCAAATTAGACTTCCTTGAAAATCTGTTTGTTATTATAATAACTGTAATTTGTGTTTGATCCTAGCTTGTATAATGCTTCAATGCTGTAGTTGCTGTAGTCAATTATAAATTAAAATTAAGTACTGAGGGTTTGGATTTGTAAATCCAAAGTCTCAAGAAAAGGAGGGAATTGATGCCTTGAACGAAGGCTAGAAGAGAGGGGGAAAATAACCCCACTTTACCTTTTAGGGG
>JADKXX010010499.1:0-15182 GCA_017310255.1 Butorides virescens | reverse complement strand
TGCTGGTGCTGGTGTGGCGGGAGAAGGGCAGAGCAGCCCCGCTGCCCAAAGGGCTGGCAGCCCTGCCCCAGCAGCCCAGAGGAGGAGGGCAGGGTGCCCCTGGGGGCACAGCTCTTCCCTCTCCACAGGGGAGCTGCTCCCCTGGCTCACGGGCAAGGATGTGCAAGCCCAGAGCGTGCCAGAGGTGGCCACGTCTGAACACCAGGGGGAAACCGCCAGGTTTGGCAGCCCAGCAGGGCCGCTGGGGCTCTGTGGCAAGGACGCCCTGGGTCAGCGTGTGCTGGGCTGCCAGGGGCTGCTGGAAAGCCTGGGCCTCAGGCAGCTCTCAGGGCACTCCCGCTTCCTTTGGGCTCTGCCTTTTCCCTTTTGCCCTCGGCCTCCCGAGAGAAAGCCCTTCTGCAGGAGGTGAACCAGCAGGTCAGATTCTTTTGGGCTCCAATTCTGACCCAGGACCGGGGCTGTGCTGAGGGGTGAGCGGTCCTGCAGGCAGCGCGAGAGGCCTGGGACAAGGCTGCCCGCTCAGCACGCTCAGGGGGGCTCCCGTGGGAAGGACACCATGGGCTCGTCCTGGCGGTTCCAGCTTTATTCAAACCCCGCTGCTTTCCTGAAGAGAGCTGCGCTATGGCCTGCCTTTGCAGGGCCAGCAGCACAGCGCCCGCAGGGTCCATCGCGATGTCGGCTGCTGCCTTGGACACCTCAGGTTACAGAGGGTCTGAAGCGCCAGGGAGGAGACGGAGAGCTCGGCGTCATCCTTCAGAGGCTGGAGGGCTGCAAGAGAAGGAGAGAGCAGAGAGCTGAAGCCCAGCTGTCTGCAGAGGCCTCCCGGCATCCCCTGCCGACGGCGCCAGCCTCAGCCGTCCCTCTCCCTGGCCCGCAGGAGCCGGTGGGACACGTGGGGCAGCTGGAAGCTGCTGCTCAGGAACGCCCCAAACGCCCCTGAGCGGCTCCTCTGCCCCTGAAGCCTTTCCCGGGAGCAGGGCGAGGCCCAGCAGCCCCCTGGCCAGGCCCTGTGCCCTGCCCCGCCCGCCCCGGCACACGCGGCGCTGCCCCTACTCACCGCTGCGGATCTCAGAGAGCTTCTCCTGGCGCCCGTCCCTCAGGTGCCGCGCGGCAAGCCCTAGGCACAGAGCTGCGTCAGACCTCCCGCTCCCCAGCACGCTGCCAGCAGCACAGCTCCCGGCTCGGCCGCTTTGGCTGCACGGCCTCCTCCCCCTCCGCAGGGTGAGCCCAGGGAAGGACAGTGCCCGAGGCGGGGGGGGACTGAGCCAGGCGGCCAGCAAGCCCCCCCCGCGTGGGCAGGGCTGGGAGTGGGAGGCACAGAGGCCCTGCTGGGGGCAGTCGGGGCTCTGGCAGCCACAGGGCTGCCCCTTGCTGCCAGGGCAGCGGCTGGCAGCGGGGCCAGGCTGCCAAAAGAGGGACCCCGGGGGCTGTGGCTCACCGATGAACCGCACGGCCGCCTCTCGCAGGGGGGCCTGCGCATCCCGCAGGTAGGGCAGGCTCTGGCTCAGGTATTCCTCCACTCGGCTCCTGTCCTGCACCAGCTGGAGAGAGCACAAGGGCACGGGGCTGGCACAGAGCGGTCCCTCCCGCCAGCACCCCCCCCGTCCCCCTTCCACCTCAGGCCATGGAGCCCGGGGGGGGCCGGGGCTCAGAGGCGGCTCGGGAGGTCCTGAGCGCCCTCTGTCCCCCTGCCAGGGCCCAGAGGGGCTGGGGTCTCTTTCAACATCCCCAGGGCGGGGAGGGGAGAGGGGCCTGGAGAAGAGCCCCTGGGGGGCCCTGTGCCCCAGGGCAGGGATGCCCCGGGAATGCAGCTCCAGGCTGCGGGCTCTGGGCTGGAGCAGGGCAGGCGAGGCACAGCGGCACGGGGGGGGGGGCACCCCTTGTCCAGCCCGGGCCCTGGGGCGCGGGGCTTCTTCTCACCAAGCACTCCCCAATTCTCCACGCCTGCTGCGTCTGGATCAGGCGCTTGAGCTCTTTCCGCTTGAGCAGCTTGGCAGCGACCAGGAGCGCTTCCTGAGAGGCCTGCAGAGGGGGACAGGGCTTGGGGGGATGGCCTGGGGCCAGGGACTGGACTGGGGCTCCAAGCCCTGGCCTCCAGCTCCTGCAGGGCCAGCTGGGAAGCCTCTCGGGACTCTGGGCTTCAGGCCTTGGTGCCATGGGCTGCTGCTGAGCCCTGCTGGAGCAGGGAGGGCAGGGCCGGGAGATGCCCGTGAGAGCTTCTGCGCCCCTCCTGGCGCTGGCTATGCCGGGACCCTCCCTTCCTCTGGGGTGCGCCGGAGGAGGGCGCCTGAAGTGGGGCAGCGGGGAGGGGAGGGCAGGGGAAGGGACCCCAGCTCCCCGTCCTCCTCTGCAGCAGGAGGCAGAGGGGGAGGAGGAAGGCGGCGGTGGGAGCGGTGCAGGGAAGGAGGGGAGCTCTGCCCTGTCCTCAGCGACTCGGGCAGTTGGCCGCGGAGGTGAGCCGGGCTCCAAGAGCCCCACTGCCAGCAGCCCTCGCCCCTCCCTGCTGCCCAGGCCAGCCCCGTGGTGTGAGCAGGCCCTTGGAAAGCGGTACCTTGGCCACGCCCTCGCTCTGGTCGCTCATGTGGAAGAAGAGCGGGAGCAGGGTTCTCTGCGCGCTCCTCTTCACCCGCTGCGTGGCGCTCCCCAGCGCCGCCCGCATGGCCTCTGCGCAGAGCCCGATGGAGAGCTCTCGCAGCTGGCTGGGCTCCTGGCAGGGAGGAGGACAGGAGGGCTTCAGCCACGGCCGCTCCCTGAGCAAGGGCGTCAGCGTGGCTGAGGCCGGGGGAGATGCTTTGGGGCCGGGTTCTGCACACAGGAGCTGTGGGCCAGGTCTGCAGCCGCGGCTGAAGGGCCCCGGGCCCAGGCAAGGCCACGCCAGAGGTTTCCCCTCTGAGCACAGGGGGCTCAGGGGGCCCGCAGGCATCAGCCTGCCAGGGAGAAGCCGTGCTGGGCTGCAGAGCCCAGAAGCCATCCCCGCCAGAGCCCAGGGGCATGAGGAGGGGAAGGGTCCTGCCCGTCTGCTGCCGCAGGGCTGGGCTGGTGGGCAGCCCTCCTTGCAGAGGGCCCATCCCATCCCTGTGGGGCTCCGGCTCCCACAGCAGCCTTACCTGGTCAAAGAGTGGCAGGAGCTTCTCCACCAGCTGCGGCACGGCGGGGCTGGCCTCCTCCCTCCTCAGCTGAGCCATCACGTTCCGGAGGACAAGCAGGGCCTTCAGCTTGTTCTCCGCGCTGGCGTCCTGCTGGCTCTCCAGGATGTCCGGCAGCAGCACCAGCATTTTCCGGGCCTGGACGAAGCAGAGAACGTCCTTTGTGTGAAGGGGTGAAAGAGCGCCCCGGCCAAACCGCTCTGCCCACCAAGCAGCAGCCTCCCGCCCGGCTTCCTGGCAGGCGGCACAGGAACCCCTGCGGCAGCCTCCTGGCAGGCGGTGCCCATGGGCGCTGATGGGGACAGGGGGAGAGCAGGCGGCAGGGAAGCTGGGGCAGGAGCACAAGGGCTGCGTGCGCCCTGCTCAGCCGCCCCCTGTCCCGACTGGCCCAAAGGGGCAGGGGGGTGGGGAACCCCGCGGGCCTGGAAAGCTCCCCAGGCAGCCCCCAGGCCCCTCCGTGGCAGCGCTCGGCGGACCCCCACGCCTTGCCCACTGCCCCCGACTGCCCATGTGGCTTCACTTGACTGTGCCCCGCTCACCGTCTCGGGTCTCTGCGACAGCGTGACGAGGCCTGTGAGCGTCAGCGAGAGCAGCGCCAGGCTGGGGCGCCTCAGGTACCTCTGGACTTTGTAGAGGCCAGCAAAGTCCTCGGAGCTGACGCTGCCGGAGGCCAGGAGCTGAAACAAAGAAAGCAGTGAGAGAGTGGCAGCGCCCGCAGGGCTGGCGCAGGGGAAGCGGGTGCTGGGCAGGTCCCTGCGGGGCTGTCCCCGTATGTCCTGGAGGAGGTGAGCGTTTGGGGGCAGACGGGCGGGGAGAGGGCCCTGCCGGTTTTCCTGGGCAGGCAGGCAGAGCCCCGAGGGTGAGCCAGGACTGGCCCGGTCACTCACAGCCAAGTGATGGATGCAGGCGTCCTCTGTGCTGGAGGTGAACACCCTGCGCAGCCGCTGGTCCTGCAGCTTGACGGCCAGCTCCCTCAAGACCTTCTCCAACGTGTGGGGCTGGGAAAGCATCACATCCCACATGGCCAGAGCAGCACTGCGGGCCCAGGGCGCTGTGTCAGCGGGGCTGCCTCGGCCAGCGCACTGTGCCCGGGCCAGCCCCGCAGGACCCAGGCTGTCCTGCAGCCCTGGCCCTTCCCGAGCCCTCGCTTGGAGGGCCCGCGCCCCTGCCCGGGCAAGGAGGAGGGGGCTGAGCTCTAGTGTTCCCCGTGGGGCAGGGAGGAACCTGGTGGCGGGGCTCGGGGACGCCTTGGCCAGCTTTGGCTCCTGCGGGCCTGGCCCATCCAGCAGGGCTGGAAAGCGTGGTGGGGCGGAGGGCCCTGCTCCTCGGGGGTGTCCTGCCGTTTCCCGTGGGGCTGGCGGCCACAAAGTCTCCAGGCCCCTCTCCCCACGCCCAACAAGCCCACGGGGGCTCTTGGGGGGCAGTACCTGTCACACGATGGAGAGAGCTCCAGGAGGCTCGTGACCACTTTCCTGGGCCACCGGTCGGTCATGAGGAGAAGCAGCGGGGCCAGGCTCTTCTGAGCGGACGCCGTGCAGATGCGCTCCATGTTTCCATGGATGCACCTCACAATCTTTTTCACCTGGAGGGCACAGGGGTGAGGATGCTGCTGCCAGTCGAGTGCAGCCCTTTCCTCAGCTGCCTCTGAAACTGCTGCCCTTGCCATCCTCTTGTGCTGGCTTCAAAGGGCTTCAAGGTGCCTGAGGCCCCGGGCTTGGGCAGGGAGGCAGGGAGGGAAGGATGGAGGGAGGACAGCCAAAAGGGCTCCAGGGCAGGGCAGCCACAGACTGCTTACCTCCCTCAGCCAGGAGGCAGGTTCTCCCAGGGCCACCTCCAGGATGCTGCTGGCCGCCTCCTTCTCGTAGGCGCTTGAGCCTCCCATGGCCTCGATGGCCACGAGGACGATGTCTGCCCTCTCCGAAGGCTGGAGGTATTTTCCAAACGCCTATGGGAGAGAGGGTGGGAGGGAAGGAGGGCAGGGACGTCACAGCGAGCGCCCCGCTGGTGCTGCTGAGCTGAGCAGCGAGAGCAGCTCTGGCGAGAGATGGCCCCGCAGTGCTGGCAGCAGCGCTGGCAGGAAAGCTGGAAGCAGGGGCTGCCGTCCCTGCGCGGCGGAGGATGAGAAGAGAGGGCCCTCGGCGGGAGGGGGGAGAGCTGGGGCCGTGGGCAGAGCGTGCTGGCCCTACAGAGCAGCAGGGCTTGCTGGCGGCCAGGAGGGCTGGAGCTGCCGCTGGCACGCTGGAGTGCAGCCCCTTGTAGCCCCTGCTCGGGGAGAGCAGCAGCCCTCTCGCCAGGGACAGCGAGGACGCCGTGCCAGCCCCGCCGATTCTGGAGCCCTGTGCAAGCAGAAGGCTCCTGCTGATGGCGCGGACAAGAGGCCCAGCCAGGGAGGAGCTCCTTACCATTGCGATGCTGCTGGTGCTGGGCCTGGAGAGCCAGGAGGGGTTCTCAGCTTGCCTTTCCCTCTCATGCCGTGGGAGGACGTAGCGTCTTTGCCAAGCAGCTAGCGAAATGGGGACAAGAGCTTTGAACTCGGAATGGCTGAGGAGGGAGGTCAGGGGAGGAGGTGGTGGACAGGGCTATAAAGCAACGGGGCAGAGGGGATGGGAACAAGAGGGAGCTCGGGGGGGATGGAGGAGGACGAGAGGCCCCTGCCTCAGGTGTGCCCTGCAAAGGCTCCCGGCCTGGGACACCCAAAGGCAGAGAGCTCCGCATGCAGTCACACAAGTAAAGCATGGCTGGGCTGACTGGGAGGCGGGGGACGGCTGGCCTGTCTGAGAGCTGCCTGCACGGGTGCAAGCTCTTGGGGAGAGCTGGGGAAGGGGAGGAGGAGGGGTGCCTTGTAGCTGGGGGAGCAGCTCAGGCAGAGGGGACAATCAAGAGTGTGAGAGAGCAGAGAGGCAGCGCTGGGGAGGCCGTGGGGGATGCAGGCGGTCAGGGAGGTTTCTGGAGGGCGTGAGGGGCAGCAGCGCTCAGGGAACCCAGCAGGCCCGCCAGGAGAGGTGTGCGTGGGGAGGGACGCAGCCCAGCACAGCTTCTCTTACGGTCTTGCTGCCGGACGAATCTGAAGAGGTAGTGAAGAGCATCCAAAGCCCCCCAGCTGATCTCCCAGTCCTTGCAAGCGCGGCAAAGGATGAGGCGTCCCAGCAGCTGTCCCAGGATGGGGACATGGACCCCGTCGCCTCTCACAGGGGTTCTCCAGGCCTGGGCGAGGGAGGCAGGAGAGGTGGAAGGGCTGAGGGGCCGCAGCTGCCACCAAGAGCCTGGCTCCAGGGCAGAGCCTTGCTGAGCGCCTCAAGCGGTGGCCAGGCTTGCCTCGCAGGGCTCCCCGAGCCGCAGGCTGCTGCGGTGTGCAGGGCAGGGGAGACAGCCTGGCGGGAGGGGGCCTGGCTCCTTACCTCCACTGAGGGGCTGTTGGCCAGCAAATCGCTCAGCCTCGCGATCCTCCCCACGGCCCTCTCACAGGCAGCTGCGCTCTGGCAGCTGGCGAAGGTCAGCAGCATCTGGGAGGAGAGAAACCGCTGCTGTGCCCTGGGAGCCGGCGCCCGCGCCGGCAGCAGCAGCGGCACTGCTGAAGTCCCGGCTGGACTGGCGCCGTCCTCGAAGGCAGGCGGGTGGGCAGGGGCCACCCCCAGGGCAGCGTCTGCGCTGGGAGAATGGGGATATGGCCCCCTGGGAAGGCAGGGGTAGAGAGCCCCAGGGCTGGGCTCCCTGCGCAGGACAGGCAGGTCCCCGGGGGTCTCTGCCCCGCTCAGCTCAGGGGAGGAAAGCAGGAGGGACGCCGAGGCCGGGGAAGAGCAGCCCCAGCTGCCACCGCTGCGGTGCCCAAGGAGAGGGCTCAAACCCCTCCCGCTGCTTTGGTGCAAGGGAAGGTCTGGGGATGGAGCCGGCCCAGAAGTGCCCTGGGCCAGGCTTTGCTGGGAGGGAGGAGGAGGAGGAGGAGGAGGAGGAGGAGGAGGAGAAAGAGGTGGAGGAGGAGAAGAAGGAGGAGGAGGAGGAGGAGGAGAAGGAGGGAGGAGGAGGAGGAGGAGGAGGAGGAGAAGGAGGAGGAGGAGCAGGAGGAGGAGGAGGAGGAAGAGGAGGAGGAGGAGGAGGAGAAGGAGGAGGAGGTTGTCGCAGAGGGCGAGTCCCATTGCCTGCGGGCAGGGGACCCCGGGCTGCCAGAAGGGCATGGTGGGCCACCCAGCCCTGGCTCCCCCAGGGTAGCTGGGCACCCTCCCTGCAGTGTGCTCTGTGCGTGGCCCTGGGCTGGGGGCCACCCACTCCCGAGCGGACGCTCCCTTCCCTCCAGGGGGAGGAGCAGCCCCCGCTGCGCACCCCATTCTTTGCCAGCGCCACACCTGTAAGATTCTCTGCAGCGCCGTGACGCCGGAGGCGGGAGAGCTGAGCACCAAGACGCGCAGCATGATGTCCATGGCATCCAGGGTCTGCGAGGAGGACAAAGGGTGGTGGCAGTCTTGCCGTGGCGGCCCCTCTCCCCCCCGGCGCTGGATCTGAGCTCCCCACGCCAAGGGAGGACACCCGCGCTGCCTGGCGGTGCCCAGGGGAGGCCTCGGGGCAGACAAGCTGCTGCGGGCAGAGCAGCCGGCGGCGGCACTGGAGCTGGCCAGGCCCACGGGAAGGGGACGAAGGGGCGAGGGCGGGAAAGCCAAGCCCAGCCCCTGCCCTGCCTTGGCTCTCCAGTTGCCTCTCCGCACCCAGCGGCCAGGGAGCAGCCCCGAGGGGCTGGGGGCTCCTCCAGCTCCGCCAGCACTTACCCCAAAGTAGAGCTCGGTGTCCAGGCCCTGCATGGCTGCCTTTGGCGGCAGCAAGAGGACGCTGCGGAAGCAGGCCTGGAGGAGGCCCTTCTTTTTGCCCTCCAGCACCGTCTCCACTTTGCTGCCGAGAGAGAGAGGGGCCTGTCGGAGACTGCAGCTGGCAGCGGGGCCGGGGGGCCTCGGGCAGGCGGGCACGGCCCTCTGGAGCAGGGGTCCCCCAGAGGGCTGGAGGCTGTGCAGGGAGCCCTGCCAGGAGGCACCTCCTCCCTCCCCACCCGCCATGGCCTGGGCCAAAGGACAGCCCTGGCAGGCAAGCCTCCCGCCTCTTTCCCTCTTGGGGGAAGAGCCCAGGCGTGGCGGGGAGCTGCAGGACCCCTCTCTCTGCCCTCCCCTGCGCCCTCCCAAGCAGCCGCCAGCAGGGCAGGGCCGAGCAGAGGCCCTCGCACGGCACCGCTGGACTCTGCCTGGAGGGGGATGCCCGCGGCCAGGCCCAGGGCCACGGGCTGTGCAGAGCTGCCAGCCAAAGCAGGGGCTGGGCAGGTACCTCAAGGCGGCGATGGCAAGCATGGCTTGCTGCCGCACCGCTGTCTGCAGGTGCTCCCTGGGCTCCTCTTCCAGCAGCGCCTGCAGAGCACAACCGGGATGGGACCTGGCAGCCGCCAGCAGCCAGTGCCAGCAGGCCCGGCACCGTGCGGCGGGGCTGGCCGGGACCCTCCGCCCCCGGGCCAGCACCGGCCCCCAGAGGGCCCCCTGCTGGGTACCCCCGGCGCTGGCCTCTCTGCTGGCAGGGCTTCTCGGCGGCACGCCAGTCCCCTCGGGGCAGCTCCGGCTCCAGGCACGCTTGTCCCTGCCCTCCCTCTGCCCACGCGCTGGCCTCACAGCGTGCCGCTGCCCGGGGACCTTGCCCCCCTCCCCACACGCGCCGCCTCTCCCCTCACCTTGATGCTCTCGACCAGCTCAGTTCGCTGGCAGAAGTGCTTCAGGGCCGCTGACAAGCCCTTGCGCCTGGCAGCTTCGCACAGGGTGCAGACGCTCTCGAGGAACTGCACCCTCTGGGCTTCGTCCTGGCAGCCAGGGGACAGGGAGGCAAACGGGGAGCGTCAGCAGGCAGCCCCACGCTCGGCAGGACCGGAGCACTGGGGCTGCAGTGCTGGGCAGGAGACCTGGCGGGAGCAGCTCTGCCCAGCCAGCTGCCCCCCAGCAGCCCCCCAGCAGCCCCCCAGCAGCCCCGGCAGCAGAGCCGGCGGCCCCCCCAGGAGACGTGGGCACAGCTGCCGTGGAAATGGCCGCCGTTACCTTTCTGGAGCGCTTGAGAAACGCCTGGATGAAGTCCATGCCTTTCTGCTCGCTCCTGTACAGAGCCAGCCACTTGGAGGCAGCAGCAGCGGCACCTGGGGAAGGAGGAGAGCAGGGAGGGCTGCCGAGAGGGGACGAAGGCAAACGCCAGGAGGTGAAGGAGCTCTGCCCTCCATCCAGCCGCGTGCCCGCTCCCCTGGCGCAGGCTCCCCGGGGGTGTCCAGGCTGGAGGCTGCCCGGCACATGGGCTGCCATGCGGGAGCGCAGCGTGGCACGCAACGCCACGGGCGCAGCGGCCTTCGGCACTCGCGTGCAGACGGGATGGAAAGGTGGCGGCCATGTCCCCCCCAGCCCCCCCACTGCCTCCCGCCAGGCCGGCTGCCTCTTGCTGCCCATGGCCCGGAGCAGGAGCCAGGGCCCCTCTGCTCGCTCCCGCCCCGGGAGGCTCCCAGCCCCGAGCAGCATTCCGGCAGTGCCCTGCTCCCTGCGACCCCCCCCTGCCCGTGTGCCGGGGAAACGGGACCCTGGCGTCCATGCGGGCGCAGTCCCTGGCCCCAGCCCGGCCCAGCTCGGCGGGGCCCCTCACTTACTCCTCTGCGGCGCCTTGGTCACGCGCGCCCTGTAGGGCTTCCGTGGAGCGCCCCTCTCCCTCTGAGCCCTGGTCTTCTCCCAGGCCAGCCTGGGGCGTTTGGGGGGTCTCTCTGCCATCCTGCGGCGGGGAGGAAAGGCGTAGGGTTGGGCAAGGGGGAAGCTTTGGCAAAATGCCTCGGCACCGTGGGGCTGCCGGGGTGTGTGGGGAAAGACGTGAGCTGTGCTCAGGGGCTCCTCGCCAGCTCCACGCTCCCGCCCTGTCCCGGTTGCCGTCCTGACGGACACTGTGGGGCGGGGGCCGCAGCCGCCTTCATTATATGCAGCGTCGCCGCGTGTCACCGAGGCGGGTCACAAAGGGCACCACTGTGACCCGCCAGCCAGGCTGGGAGGGGCAGGCTGTCCTCTGGGCAGGGCACGAGGCCCCCTCCCCCCTGGCTGCTCTGTGTCTCTGGGGCTGGCCCAAGCCCCACCTTGACCCGTATTGTCACCAAAATTGGGAATAATCCTCGTAGCACCAAGGTAGTGTTAAGAGGCAGGCATTCTTTATTCATGGCACCGGCTGCACTGGGGATCGCTCCACCTAGCGTGCAGCCCTCTGTACTGTCTCTTACCGTCTAAATACATGTTTTACAGAATCACAGAATCACAGAATTGCAAGGGTTGGAAGAGACCTCGGGAGATCACCCAGTCCAACCCCCCTGCTCAAGCAGGCTCTCCTAGAGCATGCTAGACAGGACTTCGTCCAGGCGGGGGTTGAAGATCTCCAGAGAAGGAGACTCCACAACCCCCCTGGGCAGCCTGGGCCAGGGCTCTGTCACCCTTAGAGTAAAGAAGTTCTTCCTCCTATTCAACTGAAACCTCTTATGTTTCAGTTTGCACCCGTTGCCCCTAGTCCTGTCGCTGGACACCACTGTAAACAGACTGCTTCCATCCTCGTGACTTCCGCCCTTAAGATATTTGTAGGTGTTGATGAGGTCCCCTCTCAGTCTCCTCTTCTTCAGGCTGAACAAGCCCAACTCTCTCAGCCTTTCCTCCTAGGGGAGATGCTCCAGACCCTTTATCATCCTCGTTGCCCTCGTCTGGACTCTTTCTAGGAGTTCCTCATCTTTCTTGAACTGGGGAGCCCAGAACTGAACCCAGTGCTCCAGGTGGGGTCTCACCAGGGCAGAGTAGAGGGGGAGGAGAACCTCCCTCGCCCTGCTGGCCACACTCCTCTTAATACACCCCAGGGTGCCATTGGCCTTCTTGGCAACAAGGGCACACTGCTGGCTCATGGTCAGCTTGTCATCCACCAGGACTCCCAGGTCCCTCTGGGCAGAGCTGCTTCCCAGCAGGTCAGCCCCCAGCCTGGACTGGTGCATGGGGTTTGACCTCCCCAGGTGCAGCACTCGGCACTTGCCCGTGTTGAACTCCATCAGGTTCCTCTCTGCCCAGCTCTCCAGCCTGTCCAGGTCCCGCTGAATGGCAGCACAGCCTTCCGGTGTATCAGCCACTCCTCCCAGTTTTGTGTCACCAGCGAACTTGCTGAGGGTGCACTCTGTCCCCTCGTCCAGGTCATTGATGAACAAGTTGAACAACACTGGGCCAAGTACCGAGCCCTGGGGAACTCCACGAGCTACCGGCCTCCAGCTGGACTCTGCCCCGCCGATCAGAACCCTCTGAGCCCTGTCCTTCAGCCAGTTCCCAATCCACCTCACCGTCCACTCATCCAACCCATACTTCCTGAGCTTCCCTATGAGGATGTTATGGGAGACAGTGTCCAAAGCCTTGCTGAAGTCGAGGTAGACAACATCCACTGCTCTCCCCTCATCAGCCCAGCCGGTCATGCCATCATAAAAGGCAATCAGATTGGTCAGGCATGATTTCCCCTTGGTGAATCCGTGCTGGGTACTCCTGATGATCTTTTTTCCATCCACTTGCTTAGAGAAGACACTCAGAATGAGTTGTTCCATCACCTTTCCAGGGACAGAGGTGAGACTAATCGGCCTGTAGTTCCCTGGGTCCTCCTTCTTGCCCTTTTTGAAGACTGGAGTGACATTGGCTATCTTCCAGTCTTCAGGCACCTCCCCTGTTCTCCACGACCTTTCATAAATGATGGAGAGCGGCTCAGCAATGTCATCTGCCAGCTCCTTCAGCACTCGCGGGTGCATTCCATCAGGGCCCATGGACTTGTGGGGGTCCAGCTTCCTTAAAAGATCCCTAACCTGATCCACATCAACAGAGGGAAGGTCATCCTCTCTCCAAACTTGCTCGATTACCTGCCAGGACTGGGGAGCCTGAGGGCCAGCCTCGACAGTGAAGACTGAAGCAAAGAAGGCATTCAGTAGCTCCGCCTTCTCTGTATCTTCTGTCACCAGGGCACCCATTTCGTTCAGCAGCGGTCCCACATTACCCCTGGTCTTACGTTTACTGCTGACATACTTGAAGAATCTCTTCTTGTTGTCCTTGATGTCCTTTGCCAGACTTAGTTCTAGGTGAGCTTTGGCCTTTCTAGTTGCTTCCCTACATGCTCTGGCAGCGTTCCTGTATGCCTCCCAAGTGGCCTGACCCTCTTTCCACATCCCATGGAGCTTACTCTTTTCTTTGAGTTTCACTAGAAGCTCCTTGTTCATCCATGCAGGCCTCTTACCTCGTCTACTTGATTTCCTACTCACAGGGATGCACCGATCCTGAGCATGGAGGAAGAGCTGCTTAAACAGCAGCCAGCTCTCTTGGACTCCCCTACCTTCGAGAGCCATAGCCCATGGAATTCTTCCAAGTAGGTCCCTGAAGAGGCCAAAGTTAGCTCTCCTGAAGTCCAATGTGCTAGTCCTACTTGTTGTTCTACTTCCCCCTCTCAGAATCCAGAACTCGACCATCTCGTGGTCACTGCAGCCAAGCCTGCCCCCTACCTTCACATCCTCGACCAGTTCCTCGTCATTTGCCAGCGCAAGATCCAGTAGCGCTCCATTTCTCGTTGGCTCCTCCACCACCTGGATCAGAAAATTATCATCGATGTTCTGCAGGAACCTCCTGGACTGTGCGCACTTTGCTGTGTGGTTCTTCCAGTTGATATCAGGATAGTTGAAGTCACCCATGAGAACCAGGGCCTGCGATTGTGAGGCTACATTTAGCTGTCTATAGAAAGCCTCATCAGCTTCCTCATCCTGATTGGGTGGCCTGTAGTAAACACCCACCACAGTGTCACCCATGTTGACGTGCCCCTTAATTTTCACCCACAAGCTTTCAACTTGTTCTTCATCCGCTCCCAGGTGGAGTTCTATACATTCCAGTTGCTCTTTTACATAAAGAGCGACTCCACCGCCTCGCCTCGTAGGCCTGTCTTTCCTGAAAAGCACATAGCCATCGATGGCAGCGTTCCAGTCATGCGTGTTGTCCCACCATGTCTCTGTAATCGCGATGAGATCATGGCCCCGCAACCACATACAGAACTCAGCTCTTCCTGCTTCTTCCCCATGCTGCGCGCATTTGTGTAAAGGCATTTCAGTGAGGCAGTTGAGCACCTAGGTTTCCCCGGAGGGGTGAAAGAGGACCTGCCACTGCCAAGCCCACCTTTAGGGCAGTTGGTCTTCTGTTTTTTAAGTCGGGAGGCAGCTACGGCACATTTGTTGCTGCTCTGAACCGACACACTTGTTCCCCCATCAGATGCGACTGCGATCTGACCGCGCACCCCACCCCCCAAGTCCTTTAGTTTAAAGCCCGCCGTACCAAGTTGGCCAGCTTACTTCCTAGGATTCCCCTGCCCCGCCTAGAGAGGTGGACCCCATCCCTCCCTAACAGGTTGTAGTCATCGAAGAACGTCCCATTGTCATAAAAGCCAAAACCCTCACGACGGCACCAGCCACGTAGCCAGGAGTTAATGTACATTATGCGCCTGTTCCTGGCCGTTCCCTTCCCTCGAACTGGTAAGATAGAAGAAAAGATAACCTGGGCCCCAATGTTTTTCACTTGTACCCCCAGGGCTCTAAAGTCTTCTTTGATTTTGCTCAGGCTTCTACTTTCCGTATCATTTGTTCCCACATGAAATAGTAGTAGAGGATAGGAGTGCGTTTTCCTGATGAGTTGTGGCATCCTCAGCCACGTCTCGAACCTTGGCTCCCGGAAGGCATCATACCTCACGTGACTCCCTATCAGGTCGGCAGATGGGTCCCTCTATGCCCTTCAACAGAGAGTCACCAATTACGAGGACTCGTCGCTTCTTCTTATGCTGCCCACTATGTGTTGCTGGTGCAGTTTCCCCTTGCAGGGGACTTTGCAGACCAGGCTCACATGTGTCCTCAGCAGTTAAGGCAGTTAAGGAGAATATTCATGGTTTATACACATTATTTCTAGGAATAGGTGGAGACTTCTAAGAAACCTTTAACGTATTGTCCCTCCTTTTTACACATGCGCAATCTGTTCTGGTGGTCGCATCTGGTGCTCTTTCGGATGAAGGCAAAACGTCTTCCTCACTTTTCATTTCTCACCTTCCAAGGCCGGCACGACCTGCCAACTGTCCATCTGTTACTTCTCTTCCTTTATCTTCCATGCACCGTTTGTTCTCGTTCCTCCTCATCAAGCAACCTTGACAAATCGCTGTTATCTTTCTTGCTTTATCCTCTCCCGATTCCTCCCGTCCTTTAATAAGGTTATAAATTTACTAAGCCAGTACTGATTTTAGCAAAGCATCAGCAAACTAGACAACAAGGCCTAAGTCTTATGCACGTAGACCGAGATTCACGCCTGACACAAGTTGTATTTTTTGGCCCTTCACCGCTGAGCACTCTTTGGTGTTACAGCTGTAGACGGAATGTTGGTTTGGTTGGTTGCTCATCGGTCCCCTCATCTCCGGTCCAAGGGACAGAGAGCTTGCAGGGTGCTTCAGAAATGCCTTCTTTCTCGTGGATCTCGTGGGGACCCAAACAAAAGGTGTCTGATTTGAAGAGCATCTAAGCTGCTCCTTGCTTGTGCCTCCCTAACCAAGGGGTGCTGGCCTCTACTTCTTCAGTGAGTCCCACCTTAGCATCTGTTGGGGAAAGGGGGGGTCCCACTGCCTTTTGTTCTCTGTTACCTTCTGCATATTACAAATGCCAGAAGGATCCATGAATCGGTTCATTCGAAGAAGTCAGTCACCTGGGTGTTGCCTTGTTTTACATCTCTCTGCCTTCAAACCCATTGCAAATCCCACTGCAGTTGTCAAGGGGAGGTCTGGATTCGTCCTCTTCGTGCCGACGGGCTTGGGCTGCCCCTGCGAAGACCGCAGCTGGAAACGGGCTGTGCCTCTGCTCCTGTAGGGGCTCTCCTTTTTGCCTGCTGTCCAAGACGGGTTTTGACCATGTTACACGTCAGCTTGCTGGCTGCTGATGAGGTGGCCCTCAGTTCAGATCGCAGGCCCAAGCACAGGTCGCGCTCA
>JADKXX010010498.1:0-24111 GCA_017310255.1 Butorides virescens | reverse complement strand
TAGAAACCTCATGAAGTTTTACAAGGAGAAGCAGGAATCCTGTTCGAGGAGCAGTCCAAAAATGTGGAAAGGCTTAGAGCTGAGCAGCTCAGGAGTGACCCTGAAGAGAAGGGCATGGCCATGAAGAGGAATGAGCCAGTGGTGCATGCTCACTATGAACAAAGGCAGCTGCATGTGGAATGCAAGAAGTGCAGAAGCCGAGTGGGCAGTAACCGCAAGGTTACGAAGAGGAGGAGCAAGAGGGCGTCACCGTGACCACACAGTGACTGGCAGGACTGGAATGTGGCTCTGCTATAAATCTTGGGGTTAGAAAATAAACTGCGTCACTTGGAGCATCCATACTGTGTATACTGTGTTTCCTTGACCCGCAGACGGCAGGGTGTCTGCGTGATCCTTCGGGTAACCCGAATGTTGATACAAGAACCAACAATCTTCCTGCACAGACCATCATAAAGAGAAAACCATTTTGTAAGATAAGGCCATAAAGGCCCTGTCATGGTCCAGACAGCTCACCATGAGGTCTGGAGGCAGCGAGGAAGGTTATAAAAAATACCAGGAAGATCCAAAAATGCTCAAGGCCTCTTGAGAAGAGTGAGTGGCCCTGAGCAGCAGTAATTGTCCATGTGTAGGTATGGGAGAGAAGATCAAAGAAGTCAGCAAGAAGCAAGGGGATGGCTGATAGTGTTGAGAAATTCTTAAAACCATGAGTGAGACCAGCAATGCAAAGCAGGTTATGTCTGTGGGTAGAGGTTGAGGAAGAGGATTGGCATGGGAAGATGGGAGGAAGGCAAGCCCCTCCTGTATAAACCAGGGATGATAACAGATGTTTCCATTTTCTGTGCATGCCTCAGCCTGGCAGATGGGGAATGCCCACTGCTGGGGTGTCTGTGCTCAGTCATGCCCCAGGAGATGACCTGGCTCTCCTACCCTTCTTCCCTCCGCACACCTGGAGAGCCATCAAGGAACATCCATGAGCCTGGAGGATGCACAGACCTCCCGGGGTGAGGTCTCGTCACTGCGGGGGAAGAGGAAGGGTCTGTGAGACACAGGGGCGTGCAGGGAGAGGGCACTGTGGGTGCAGCTGTGAGTGCATTAAAGGCAGGAAGAAGACTTGGCACGTTGGGGGCTGTCATGCTGAAGTGAATTAGGGTGAGGTTTGATTTTGAGACTGCAGAAGGACAAGGATGTGCAATCCAGTGCTGGGAAGTGGAGCTAAATTCTCGCATGTCTGGGTCTTGGAAATCTTAGGTGACAAAGGAGCATGAGCAAGGCTTTGGAAGGAAAGGGATGGGTTGTGGGGAACCCACAGGCTTTGGCAAATGCTCAGAAAACCATGGCTTGGTGTTGGAAGGAAGGAAGCAGGAACAGGACAGTGTAGGTGTGGTGGGACTGGCCAAGGGGATTGGTGGGGATTTCGCACCCAACAGAACTGAGACCCTTGTCCTCTTGGCTATGGCTTCTGTCTCTTTCACTGAGACCCACTAGAGGACATGGGGTTCTTAAGCTCCAGCGTCTCGTTGCCTCCTCACTCACCCTCCATAGAGCCTGGGAGGTGTCCTACCACTGACCAAGCCTGGCATCACATGCTCCCACACCACATTGCTCCCAAGACGAGCTCAGAGCATCCTCTAATGGAAAGGAGCCCCCTCCACAGGGGACGGGAGTCTGGGCTTGGCCATCCTGCATGGTGAAGCACATCAAGGGCTTCCGCAGTGATCTCCACATTGAAATTTCCTCCCATACCAAATGTTTCTGAATTCCTGCTTCACCAGCCCCCACGGACAGGAACCTTGTCTGCTCCATGGTAACTTCAGTGATGGACTTCATCAGGGCCTGCTGACACCCTCAGAAACCTGGAGGTTTGCTGCTTTTACTTCTCTGGAGGCTTGTTCAGTCTTTCAGGCTCTGCAGTTCAGGAGCTGGGCACCAGAGGGCTCACTACCACACAAAACACCCCAAGGAGCCAAGGCTGGGCACAGTTCTCCTTTAGTCCTCTATTCTTAAGAGGCTCATTAGAGAGATCTCAGGAGTTAAAGTGCAAAGGTGTCCAAGCAAAGAGGCAAAGTGAGTAAAATGCTTGGTTTTGAATAGCCAATTCTGCATTGATCTCAACGCACTTGGGTGTTGTGGTTTAACCTGGCAGGCAGCTGAAGACCACCCAGCCGCTTGCTGACTGCCCTTCTCCACAGTGGGATGGGGGAGGGAATCAGAAAAAATAGTAAAACCCATGGGTTGAAACAATGACAGTGTAATAAAAGAAAGAACAGAATAAGAATAAGAATTAGAATAAGAATAAGACAATGTACAAAATAGGGAATGTACAGTGCAATTGCTCCCCACCCCCAGACCAATGCCAAGCCAGTCCCCAAAGAGCAATTGCTTCCTCCCAGAAAACACGCCCCACTTTATATCCTGAGCGTGACATCATGTGGTATGGAATAGCCCTTGGGCCACTCTGGGTCAGCTGTCCTGGCTGTGCCCCCTCCCAGCTTCTTGTGCACCTGACAGAGCAGGGGAAGCTGAAAAGTCCTTGACTGGTGTCATCACTAGTGAGCAACAACTAAAACATCACCATCCTAAATCCAAACCACAGTGCTGTGCTAGCTGCTAGGATGAAAGTGAACTCCATTCCAGTTGAAACCAGGACAGTATCCACCCCTTATCCCATACCACCTACATCATGCCCAGGTCACACACTTTCCAATACATTCCAATCAATCACCACCACTGTCCCTGTCTTTTGATATATACACACAGATATCACTCCCTCAGTCTATGGGCCATCCCTCTAAAAGGGTTCATTTAGTCCATGACTTTGGGGTCCTTCTGTCGTAACAGTCTTTCAGGGCAGGAGAGATGGGGTCTGGTGTTGGGTTGTTGCATGATGAAGCCAATTCTGGTTCTATCACTGCTGCACTGGATCAGTTTTGTCAAAGTTCATTCTTCATTAACCTGGGCAATTGGCACTGTAACACCATTGATATGACATATAGCAATTACAAGAGTGATGACATACAGTATTATATGGCAATTAACATCATACGAATCAGCTCATTGGCCATTTTCACCTCAAATCAAATCCCCTTGAGGTAGACATTGGGATTCCCCATCCTTCCGCATCACTCACCCAGTGGAGCCAGGTCCTTGAACAACAGTAATCCCATGGGTGAGTTTGCCTTTGCCTAAGGCAGGAGCAACCCAGACTGTCTGCCCCAGCATATTTTTTACATGCACTGCAGGGACTTTATCCCCTTCTACAGTACGTAAGAGGTTTGATTGGGCAGGGGCAGCTCGGTTGGCAGATCCCCCAGTGCTGACTGACCAGGTGGCTTTTGCTAAATGTGTATCCCAATGTTTGAATGTCCCAGCACCCATTGCTCTCAAGGCAGTTTTTTATTTTAACATTGTGTCATTCCATTTTCCCGCAGGCTGGTGCATGATGGGATGGGATAGACCCACTCAGTGCTGTGCTTTTTGGCCCAGGTATCTATGAGGTTGTTGTAGAAATGAGTCCTGTTGTCTGACTCAGGTCTTTCTGGGGTGCCATGCCACCATAGGATTTGTTTTTCAAGGCCCAGGACAGTGTTCCGGGCAGTGGCATGGGGCACAGGGTATGTTTCCAACCATCTGGTGTTTGCATCCACCATGGTGAGCACATGGTGTTTGCCTTAGCAGGTTTGTGGGAGTGTGATGCAACCAATCTGCCAGGTCTTCCCATATTTATATTTCAGTCACTGTCCTCCATACCAGAGAGGCTTTAAACGTTTGACTTGCTTGATCGCAGCACATGTTTCAAATTTATGGATCACCTCTGCAATAGTGTCCATGGTAAAGTCCACCCCTCAATCATGAGCTCATCTCTATGTTGCATCTCTTCCTTGATGGCCTGAGGTGCCATGGGCCCACCGAGCTAGAAACAATTCACCCTTATGTTGCCAGTCCAGATCCACCTGAGCCACTTCAATCTTAGCAGCCTGATCCACCTGCTGGTTGTTTGGATGTTCTTCAGAGGCCTGACTCTTGGGCATGTGAGCATCTATGTGACGTACCTTTACAAGCAAGTTCCCTACCCAGGCAGCAATATCTTGCCACATCAGCCCAGATGGTTTTGCCTCTGTGCTGCCAATTGCTCTGCTTGCAACCACCCCCACAGGGCATTTCCCACCATCCATGAGTGAGTACAGAGATAGAGCTCTGGCCATGTTTCTCTTTCAGCAATATCTAAAGCCAGCTGGATGGCTTTCACCTCTGCCAACTGATGTGATTCACCTTCTCCTTCAGCAGTCTCTGTGACTTGTCATATAGGACTCCATACAGCAGCCTTCCACCCCTGATGATTTCCCACAAGACGGCAGGACCGATCAGTGAACAGGGCACATGGCTTCTCATTTTCTGGCAGTTTATTATACAGTGAGGCCTCTTCAGGCATGCAGGTGTCTAATGCCTGCCTGAACTGAGGCAAGAGGATTCCCACCTCCTCTGTGTTTGTGACAGGCACAAGAGGGTGCTCAGTCCCCCTTCCAGCACCAACAATGGACATACAGGATGAGATGCATTTATTGACTCAGTTGAATCCCTACCCTCAGCAGGACTAAAGAAGATCCCTGCCTGTCATTGGGTGTCCTGCCTAATAATAGGATAAAAATGTGATTTTTAGACTTTTCTCTGTCTCAGATATGAGAAGTGACACTGCTGGAATAAATTCTTTCTCCCCAGATGACGGAGGCAACATCAGGGATGACTTCAGCCTGTGTCACAGCAGGTTCCTCTGGAGACCCAGGGACACCTGGAGGGAGCCCCGAGGGTGCAGAGCAAGTGCTGCCTTGGGCTGGTCCTGTGCTGCTGAGCTGGGCTGGGCTCTTGGGATGGAGGGAGCTGATGGCAAGTGGGCAGCGCTGCCGAGAGACAGCTCTGCCCAGAAGCAGCTCCTCTGCAAAGTGCAGCAGGGCTGAGGGCACTGCCTGCAGGCAGCGAAGGGAGGGAATTAAGCAGAGAGAGGTTATAGGCAGAACGGGGTTGGAGGACAGATCTGAGCTTGTTCACAGTTAAATCTTCACAGCGTTTGACATGGTAAGTCTCTGTTAGCAGGACAGTGCAGTTGAGTATGCTGGACAGCTCTTCCAGAGCTGGCACATCCCATGAATGATAGGACATTTCAGGATGTCTGTCTTGGCTTCTCTACTGAGAAGGTTGATGTGCTGCAGAGCAAGGACTCCTTGCTGCCCCATCACAGGGACAGGGCATGACGGGTGCCTTCTCCCAGGGAGGGCTGCAGGCTGTGAAGGTGGGTGTGCAGGCAGGGGTGCCCAGGGCTGTCCTTCCCAGCAGGGTCCCTGCACCCCAGGGGGCTGTGTGCTGGGGCAGGGACTCTGCCGCCTGCCAGGGTCAGCACCCAGCCTGCCTGGGAAGATCCCCATGGCTCTGTGGCGGGAAACTCAGTGTGGAAGGAGAAACCCCTGGCAAGGAAGGCAGGGTCCTGCTTTTGAGAGGGTGCTGCATGGACCAGGGCTGCTCAAAGGTCCAGCTTACCCCTGGGGCATTTCCAAGGGTACTTTTCAAGAGGAAGGCCAAAACAGGGATTACATCAAATGGAAGGAATTGGTGCTTTGAGTTTTCTCCTCTTGGTTGTCTGGGTAGGCAGTGGAAGATGGAAATTTATTTCTCTGCTTTGGGAGAAGACACTCAGACCCCAGTTCTAATTCAGACTTCTCTGAGTGTTTTCTGAGCTCTTGCACATACAGAGATGCTCCTGGGTGGTGCCTTGCTGCCAGGAGGTGCCTTCAGGGCAGTGCTGAGCACACAGCAGTTGGGATGGGGTCTGCGAGCACAGACAGGCAGAACACGGGGACAGGGAAGCAGGTCCCAGCAGAGACAGCTCCAGGCAGTAGAGCCATAGGCAAGGAGGGAGAGGGAGCTTCTGCCAGAAATGCCATGGGAGGGGGGATTTGAGCACCTCCCTGACATCCCCTGAAATGCAAACCGCCCTGGAGCAACCTCCTGGTCTCCTCTCCTATCTGACACAGCCTCTGCCCCCAGGGTTGTGGGGTTTCAGGCAGAGTTTTCTTCTTCACAGCCTGACCCCCAATAAGGAGTAACACCTGAGTGCCTGTCTGTCTGTCCCTCTCCTCCCTCCCTTGGCAGGAGCATCAGGGCATTTCTCCGTGTTTCCCCTCTTGTTCTTGCTGCCCTTGTCCCCGCCTTACCTGCAGGCTCTGGGCACTGCAATGTGGGTCTGGCAATGAGCTGACCTTCACTTCAGGACACCCTGTTTTAGGATTTTTGACCATTTCTGTGTGGGTCCTGCTGGGCTGCAGGCTGCCCTCCCACCAGGGCACATGCCCCAGAGAGGAGCCCCGTGGAGAAGAAAATCAGACTCTAAGATCATGGCAATGCTGCTCATCATCTCTGCGTGGGTGGCTAAGATGAGCCCTCTGTGTCTCTGGCTGGGAGGGGGTAGATGAGATCCTCCTCAGGTACATTGAGATGGCAAGGAGGGGGTTGGAGATCCGGGCTTGGAAACTGGATTCCTCTGCTCTTAGCAGTGTCCAGTTTCTTCTCTGGGGAACATCAGGGTGTGATCATACTCCAGCTTTTTGCCTTAAAAACACTCCTCAGTTGTGGTGAGGCAAAAAGAACAAAATACACAAACCAAAATCCCCAGAACACCCAGCTCTGTTCTGCTCTTGGATGAAGTGGGAGCAACAATGATAAGAAGCTTATTGGTGTCAGAACTGGATTTAATCTGAGATCACCCTGTGTTCCTATTTACCGACTGCTATAGGGCAGGACAGACACTTCAGGAGGCCAAAGGAGAGCTCCCTGCTCACCCTCTGCCAACACCACGCAGAACTCATAAAAGAGAGATGAGAAAGGTGTATCTGAAAGGTGCAAGGAAACCTATGGGGTTTCTGTGAGAAGAGGAAAAGGTTTTTGTCAGTGCCTGAACTACTCAGTGCCTTTTCCTCCTTAGAGTGACCCATGCCCAGAGGCAGCAAATGTCCAACGGCAGCTCCATCACCCAATTCCTCCTCCTGGCATTCGCAGACACACGGGAGCTGCAGCTCTTGCACTTCTGGCTCTTCCTGGGCATCTACCTGGCTGCCCTCCTGGGCAACATCCTCATCATCACTGCCATAGCCTGTGACCACCGCCTCCACACCCCCATGTACTTCTTCCTCTTCAACCTCTCCGTCCTTGACCTGGCTTCCATCTCTACCACTCTCCCCAAGTCCATGGCCAATTCTCTGCAGCACACCAGGGCCATCTCCTACCTGGGATGTGCTGCACAGGTCTTTCTGTTCGTCTTTTTCATGTCAGCAGAGTTTTCTCTTCTCACCATCATGGCCTATGACCGCTACGTTGCCATCTGCAAACCCCTGCACTACGGGACCCTCCTGGGCAGCAGAGCTTGTGTCCACATGGCAGCAGCTGCCTGGGGCAGTGGCTTTCTCTATTCTCTCCTGCACACAGCCACTACATTTTCTATACCTTTCTGCAAGGGCAATGCCATGGACCAGTTCTTCTGTGAAATCCCCCAGATCCTCAAGCTTTCCTGCTCAGACACCTACCTCAGGGAACTTCAGCTTCTTGTGTTTAGTGCTTTTGTCTTTTTGGGATGTTTTGTTTTCATTGTGGTGTCCTATGTGCAGATCTTCAGGGCTGTGCTGAGGATCCCCTCTCAGCAGGGACAGCACAAAGCCTTTTCCACGTGCCTCCCTCACCTGGCTGTGGTCTCCCTGTTTATCAACACGGGCATGTTTGCCTGCCTGAATCCACCCTCCACCTCCTCCCCATCCATGAATCTAGTGGTTGCTGCTCTGTACTCGTTGGTGCCTCCAGCAGTGAACCCCCTCATCTACAGCATGAGGAACCAGGAGCTCAAGAAAGCAGTCTGGAAAGTGATGACTGAATGTTTTCCAGAAGCTTTTATGTGTCTATTTTCTTCAACATAAGACTCGTAATGTAACTCATTACAGGCCCAGCTTTTCTTTATTAGTTTTTTGTGGTTGCCATTCTTTCTGTGTGGGTTTTTATTTTCTTGCTGTCTTTAATCTGTGATAATGTTTTCCACAATGACATATGGACACTCCCCTTCTGCTTCGTTATCCACCTCACTTGTGTGACCCAGTGTAAATAAGGAGCTATACTCTTCCAATTAAACAAAAATTTATGTACTTACATTGACTAGTCTGTCTGAGACCCAAGCAACTAAAACCAAACTAAATGTTTTTTTTCTCATTGGTTCCCTACCAAGTTAGAGGGGAAAAGAAGGTCCTAAAAACTTCATTGGAGACATGGCACTGGGGTAATTATGGAGTCCCCTTCTTGGGGATGTGGAATATTCATAGCCCTTAGACAAATCTCTTCCTCCTCTCTCTCATGACCTGCATTGTCTTTGTGCTTGGAGAACCCTGAACATCATGCTGGCAGTGGCAAACCAGCATCTGTACACCCCCATGAGCTTCTTCTTGGGGCATTTGTCTTCCTGGGAGACCTTTTACGGATCCCCCTCCCTTCCCCAGACAATGGCCAGCTTTGTTACCAGGGATAGCACCATTGCTGCTCATCACATTGTTAGTACTGTTCCCTGCACCTTTTCCATGTGCAGAGGTTTTACTACTGGTGACCACATCCTATGATCAGTGATGGTCTGTGTGCCACTCCCTGCTCTCTACAAGACTCATGAACTGGGACATCTGTCTCCAGAGGGCAGCTGCACCTTCACTAGGGGGGTTTCTATCATCTACAGTAGTAATTTCAGTCGTGTCCCAGATACAAATCTGTGGCCCCAGTGGAGTGGACCACTTCTGTGAACTCACCCTATTGCCAGAGCTCTCACACAGCGACACCATGACACTCACGTTCTTCCCTTTCATGACCTGCTTTTTAGATCCCATCCTCCCGTTCCTGTTCACATGGTCATCCTGCGTGCATCAGAGCTGCCACCCTGGGGCAGATCTCCCATCCAGTGTGCACAGGTAGAAGGCCTTGTCCACCTGCTCCTCTCACCTCACCACTGCCACTGTTTTCTATGATACCCTCATCCTTGGGTGTGTAACATGCAGAACGGCCTTCCTGAGATTGTTTGGCAAAGCCCTTTTTTCTGCCCATCCTCAGGCCCCTGCTCAATCCCTTCATCTGCAGCCTGAAGATCAGAGAGTTTGGAGGGCAGTGGGACACTGAGAAAAACACTTAGGAAAGCTGTGAGCTGCTCAGAGAGTCAATGGCAGTTGTGGACCTGCAGGAAGAAATCACTTCTGGTTCTTTTTTCGAACCAGCCAAGAGGACCTGGACTGGTGTGTGCTGTGTCTCGGGCATACCCCTGGAAGTGGGGGATGTAGAGAAGGCTTTTCGTGTGGTAAGGGGTAGAGAGGTAGGTGCTGGTGGAGCTGGCTGGTGTCATTATGAGACCTCTCTCAAACATATTGGAAAAGTGAGAGAGATCAGAGAGGTTCCAAGGTCCTCAGAAAAGGCAAATATCAAACCCATCTTCAAGAAGGGCAAGAAGGAGGGTTGGGAGTATTACAGGCATGCCAACTTCACCTCAGTCCCTAGGAAGGTGATGGCGCAAGTCCTCCTGCAGCCATCTCCAGGCACTCAGAGGACAAGAAAGAGATTGGCAAACCCATGTGGGAGGTGAAAGAAGGGCATGTTGTGTACCTGGACTTTTACAAGTCCTTGGATATGATCTCCCACAGTGTCCTTAAAGCAGATTGCTGACATCTTCATGTTGAAATGAAGAAAAGGACAATGTGGTGGGCAGGAAGTTGGCTGGATGATCAGGAACAAATGCCGTCAGTGGTATACAAAGTCCTCTGAGGAGCCAGCTACTAGCAGCATCCCTGAGTGATCAGCAAAATCTCATAAAAAATCATTAAAACCCTAGCAAACCTGGAATTAAGAGTTTTTCAGCTGTTAGATAGAGTTCTGTTTCTGCATAGGTTTCAACTTTTTTTCTAAAATCTCCATTCTGGGCTTGATTCAGTTGTTCGCACAGCGGTGGCCACTGCATCCAAGATACCCTGGGGTATCTGAAGCACCTGTGTGGGAAAGGTAACCCAGGAACCCTTTGTGGTGCATGAGCTGGTTTGCAGGCAGGCAGGCAGGGTACCTCTGTGATGGTGCAGGTCATCACCTTCCTCCAGTGCTGCTGAGTGGGCTGTGAAGAGGTCTTTCAAGCACAGAGTGTCCCCTTAGATGCTGGCTGTGAGGTCACTTCTGACTGGTCAGCACTAGGGAGAGAGATACTCACAGGCCATGAAGGTCATCAGAAATCTGCCCCACAAAAGATGACACATTTGGTGAGGTCAGGAGGAGCCTGGGCAAGAGAAATGGGAGATTTGGGGGAGGGAAGAGAGGTTTGGCCAACAGACAGAAAAGATTTTGAAGAGGTCAAATGGCTTATAACGATGTTGCTGTGAAAACACTGACTGAAAACATTCATGTTAAGGGCTTACACTATCTCTAACCAGTAACCTGAAGCCCTAATCCAACCCCTAAATGCTACTCCTCACCCTGACAGTAATCCACTGTTACTAGCCTAACTGAGGTTAGGCTATACCTAACTTAAAACATTATGACTAAGCCCAATCCTGAACCCATACTCCCTTGTCCTTACTCCTGCCCTATTGCTCACCATAGCCCCTAGCCTTTATCCTTAGCACCATAATGCTAGCCTTAATCTTAGCCCTGATCCCAGCCCTAAACAAAACCCTAACCCTGGTTTCAGCTGGGATAGAGTTCATTTTCTTCCTAGCAGCTGACACAGCGCTATGGTTTGGATTTAGTATGAGAATGTTGATAGCACTCTGATGGTTCAGTTGTTGTGTTAAAGAATCTCATGAGTCTCTGGGTTACTCTGGGTTTGCATTTATTCACAACTCAGAGTTGGGCCATCACCTCAGTGAGTGGCAATGTAAAAAATACACCTTACACCTTATATACCTTTTCAACATGATTACATAATAGACAAAGACTACAGTAAGTTTCCACTGCATTCTCAGTTCCTCTATTCTTCTTGGTCACAAACCACAGGCATATTATTTTTTTATACCTTTCTATAATAACTGCATAAAGAGTTTCCATGCTGTTCACAATTCCTCATTTGTCTGGCCAGCTGAAAGTCCATTGTTTCCCACAGGTTAGCATACTTGTACTGTTTTCCCTCAGTTCTGCTTCTCAAACTCAAAGTCCATAAAGTCTTCTCTCAGCAGCCACTGTGAATGCAAGGCAAAAGCATAAAAACTTAACCTCTAACCTATCCTCTATGCGTCTGGGCCTACTTTAATTATTCTGTCTGCATCTTGGTTTAAGACCAACTTTTGTGATTGTCTTAAAGCCTTGGCTTCATCTATCTTCATTTACTGATTAACTCAGCTGGTGATTAATCCAGCCATGGAGGGGAGCTATACAAGAAACATAGTGAGCAGTTGACCATGGTCTGCTGAGTTCCTTGGCTGCACACCTGCATCTTAGTTGCATTCAAAAGTCAAAATCTTAATACAATATACACAAAATGATTAATGGAACTTAAGCAAAAGCAAAATGAACTCCTTCCTTTATCAGTTAAAGTATTTTGTCCCTTTGACTACTTTCTAAATCACCGGCCATTGTTTTTTGTTGCTTTGGGCTGCCAGAATTAATTATCAATATCTTGATAAGCTCTTTAACATGATTACAAATTTATTATAGCTTTACTGTAGGAGCTGCCCCTAGGGAAGGGGCATTTGCCCGGGGGTGAAGATTTGCCCATGGCGGGGGATCTGCACCGGGGGAGAGATGGACCCCTGGGGGGTTTCTTGCCCCTGGGGCAGTGCCTGACCAGGCCTGGTAGCAGGAGGCTTAGGCCTGCTGGGGCTGGCACTGGGACAGCGCTGGGTGTCAGGCCTGACCAGGCCAGCCCTGGCTCAGCACCGGTGCTCAGGGCCAGTGCAGGGAGGCTCCCATGTGAGAGGCGAGCAGAAGCTGGTTTCCCTTCTGCTGGAACCGGCATTGCACTGGGATGGGATGCTCCCAGCCGAGCTGCAGGAGGCACAGGGCATAGTCCCCACACCATTTACTGGCTGCACACAACCCCAGGCATTGGCACCTCCACCCCACCTGAACACAGCAGCATCCCCAGGGGGATCCTTAAATGATCCTGGCTGCACTTATGTGTGAAATGCTGGAAAATGAGCGTCTGGTGTTTTAGGATGCTCTCTCCCCTCTTCTCTCTCTTGCCAGCTATGCCCCTTTTGCATGAGACGGAGCCTCAACACACTTGAAAAATATAGAAAATTAACTCTGTTCCAGCTGAAATCAGGACACCCATGAGCTATTCCATCTTATCTTCTCGCTTTGCCCTGTTGCGTCAGGGGAGTGAATGTGCTGGGGCTCCATAAGGAATTATGGAAACAATGATGGCCACTGTGAACCTCATGACTCCATGGGAGGATCTTCCTTACCCTTTGCATCACTAGTCTCTGTGTCAATCATTCTAACTTTATTCTAACTCAGTTTTCCTTTGTATGTTTCTTCCATGCAGTAATTAATAAGGTGAACTTTGCCTTCGAACTTATTGACCCTTGGCAAACCCCTCTTAAACTTTGTTAAATTCTACTGAATTCATTGAACTCTGTCAAATTAGTATTTTACCTCAAAAAACCCTTATTGAGTCTTCTCTCTTTTGAGTGAGGTGCATTCATGACACGAGTTACCCCTGAATGGAATCCCAAGGCAGAGGAATGGCTTCCCAATTCAATATCATCAACAAAGGTGGTGAAAGTTGCCTCCTGCAGGTCATGGATACAGGTGTCAAACTGTGCAGGGCGTCCCCTGTGTTGCCCCACAATGCCCCACTGTGTCCCCCTGGCCTCCAGGTAGGGCGTGACCCCTTCACCACTACGATCTCAGCCTCATCATCCTATTGGTGCTTTGTCCATCTGTCTGTCTATCCAGACTTTAATGGCCTAATGTGCGTACAAGAATATTGAGGGAGACCATGCCAAGAGGTTTGCTGAAGCTAAGGCGCATGACATCCTCTTTTTATCTCCTCATGCTCAGCTGCAGGCTGTCAGGCTGGCGAGGTGAGCTTTACCCTTGGGAAAGCCATGGTTAGTCTCTTCTAGGTGCCCAGAAATGGCACCCAAGATGAGTCTAATTGTGGAAGAGTGTGATTTGTTGTTTATGGGACTTGATCGTGCTTGGCTTGGCTTTGCTTGCCAATAGGAAAAATTCTTCTGTGCCCGTGTGCAGCCAGTTCTGTAAGGAAATCAGGGGGGAGATGGTGCACAGGAGCTGTGGCACCCAGCTGCAGAGTTCAGTGGAGAAGTCTGATGTAAAGGACAAGTGATGCAAGTGTCAGGGGGCCAATGAGAGCAATGGTAGGGTTGGGGAGGTGAGGAGCAAGGTTGTCCATACAGTGTCAGACCTCAAGGGACTGCTTCTGTGACCTATCCAGGCCTCCTGAGGGAACAGTCTGGATCATGATCACCTGGAGAATGTTTGTATGAACTCTCCTCTAAAGTAAAAAGGAATAAAGTATTCCCTTTAAAATAAAATTTAAAACTCCCCTATTTTTAGTAGCTGCACCTTGAAATCTTCCTCCTTAATTACACTATGAAACGGCTCCAATTAGTGACCCATGTCTTGAAGACTTGAGGAAAATTACAAGAAGATCAATATGTAGTCAGGGCATTTGGGGCTCATTACATGAACCTCAGCTACTGAGAGAAGACTGAACAAGCAGCTCAAGAAGTCCAAGTCAGAAGCAAAACCCAAAGTTCCTTGAAGCATTAATGGGCCCCACTGAGGGCAATCACTGACAAAGCCTCCCCAGGGTCTCGTTAGAGCAGATAATTGGCGGCCATGCTTGCAGGTAGGCAAAGGCCTTGAGCCCGTGGCTGTAAAGCTGAGGAAAGCCTTGGCTTTGTTTGAGGAAGCAGAAAGGCCAAACTGCCAGGCCCTAGAAAAACAGAGCCTGAGACCCTCACATTAAAGTTCCATCTCATGGGCCTTGGTGGCATAGGCAACAGCCATAACGATGGGGACAGACACATGAGTCCTGTTGGAACTTGCAGCCTTGCCACAGCCCTTGGCCTTCTCTGCTGCAGGCTGCCCTACATTGTCCCATACCTGCAGCTCTTTCCCTTCAGGTTGCTCACATCCATCTTGCTTTCCCACCTAGCTCTCACCCTGGCATTTCCATACCTTCACTGATGTTTCTCCACCCATTCCTTGCCATTCTATGAAACACAAAGCCATGGACTAATGCAGACTCCCTCTGGGTGACTTCTTGCACCACAAGGCTACCCTTTGAGTGAGCTGTATTCTTCATCACCTCAAGTCTGAACCTTCCAAGATGCTCTTTGTGAAGGTTTCCTTCATATCCCACTGCCAAGAAAAGCTGCAGGGTCTCTGAAACCACCCTTCAAGCATTTTCAGGCTGCTACTAGTGTGCCCTGAGCCTCCACTTCACCAGGCTAAAGAAGCCCATGTCCCTCAGCTTCTTCAGAGGGGCCCCAAGCCCCATCCTGGCAGATCTTCTCTGGAACCTCTCCAGTTCCTCACCATTTCTCCAGACCAGGGACCACCTCGCACCACAGCCAGCCACACGAGTCCATGGCCACCCACAGTAGTTCTGATGCAAATGGGATGAGAACTCCCTTCTCTGGGTGGCCATGCTCCAAGTAACGCAGCCCTCTATGCAGCTGGCTTTATTCATGGTGAGTAGGGACCACTGGCTCCTATGGCATTCCTCTTCATGCCCAGGCCCTTCTCCTCATGGTCATTCCTGAGATGATCAGATCCCAGCCTGTCCTCATGTCTGGGGTTATAATACCTTCAAAAACCCACTTGCAACTTCTCCTTGTAAAGCTTCATGAGGTTTCTGTTGTCAAATCCCAGAATTTCTCAAGGTTCCCCTGGAGTGAAGCTCTGTGTGGGCAGTTGTTCATGTATGCGCACAGGTGGACCACCAGATTTATGGGTAATCCTATGAGAAATGAGCAAAAGAGTGAGTGAATACACTCTGCATGCACACAGGGGTGCTCAGGGTCACGAGTCCTTCCCTTGCCCATGCACAGGCAGTCCATTGCAGCAATCTTAGTGTCTCTCTGGCCTCCCTTTGCCACTCCCAGAGCCTGGGAGGCATTTCAGCCCTGCGGTGTGTCGCCCTGCTCTGCACTCGTCTGAGATGCCTCAAGGCATGAGGAGTGGACACAGGGAACTCTGTTCACGGAAGAGCTACCCGGGGCTGCATTCAAGTGGTTTCCCAGGGAATGTTCCTCCCAACATGAAGTGACCTCTAAACACTCTCTGTCCCACAGGCCTTTGCAGACACGCTGGACATTTGCGATGGTGATGGCATTTGTGCTCCTTCAGGTTTATCTCACCAAATGCCTATGATGTGTATGCTTAGGTCTTGTCTTTACATCACAGACATGGACTCATAGAATCACAGAATGTTGTGGGTCGGAAGGGTCTCCTGGAGGTCACACTGTTGAACCCTCCTGCAGTGAGCAGGGACACCGCTAACCAGATCAGGTTGCTCACAGCCCCGTCCAACCCGGCCTTGAACATTTCCAGGGATGGGGCCTCCAATACCTCTCTGGGCAACCCATTCCAGTGTTTCACCACCCTCATTGTAAAGAATTTCTTCCTTAGACCGAGTCTAAACATACCCTGCTTCAGTTTAAATGCTGCTGTGCCTGCACTCTTTTTGCTTCCACCTCTTCACACAGGCACTGCCCCTGCAGCTCTCGAGAAGGTCTCAAAAGAAGGGTCTGAGACAAACAAGTTTCAAGAAAGCCCTTTATTTTGTTTAAATGCAGAGAGAGCACGGCTCCCCATTTACACATTCTGTGGGTCACGCAGAAGCTGCATAGATACAGAACTAGAAATGCACAAAAATGACATTTATTTCTAGACAACATTATAAAAAGAAAAACAAATAAAAAAACCCAACCAACAATCCCACAACAAAAGCCCAAAAATACTACAGAAGATGGTCTGGGCCTGTAATGAATAATGAGTTACATTAAAACTGATTTGTAGAAGACAACGAACAGATTAATGCTTTCAGAAATCATCCAGTCATCAGTTTCCACACTGCATCCTTGAGCTGCTGGTTCCTCATGCTGTAGATGAGGGGGTTCACTGCTGGAGGCACCACCGAGTACAGAAATGAAACCACCATGTCCAGGGATGGGGAAGAGATGGAGGCGGGCTTCAGGTAGGACAATATGGCAGTGCTGATGAATAGAGAGACCACAGCCAGGTGAGGGAGGCACGTGGAAAAGGCTTTGTGCTGTCCTTGCTGAGAGGGGATCCTCAGCACAGCCCTGAAGATCTGCACATAGGACAAAATGATGAAAACAAAACACCCAAATGCTAAACAGGCACTGACCACAAGAAGCGCAACCTCCCTGAGGTAGGCATCTGAGCAGGAGAGCTTGAGGACCTGGGGGATTTCACAGAAGAACTGGTCCACAGCATTGCCCTTGCAGAGGGAGAGGAAAAATGTATTGGGAGTGTGCAGCACAGCAGTGAGGAACCCAGTACCCCAGGCAACTGCTGCCATGTGGACACAAGCTCTGCTGCCCAGGAGGATCCCGTAGTGCAGGGGTTTGCAGATGGCAATGTAACGGTCATAGGCCATGATGTTGAGGAGAGAAAACTCTGCTGTGATCAAGAAGAGAAAGAAAAATAACTGGGCAGCACATCCTGCGTAGGAGATGGCCCTGGTGTCTCAGAGGGAATTGGCCATGGATTTGGGGAGAGTAGTTGAGATGGATCCCAGGTCGAGGAGGGAGAGGTTGAGGAGGAAGAAGTACATGGGGGTGTGGAGGCGGTGGTCACAGGCTATGGTGGTGATGATGAGGCCGTTGCCCAGGAGGGCAGCCAGGTAGATGCCCAGGAAGAGCCAGAAGTGCAAGAGCTGCAGCTCCCGTGTGTCTGCGAATGCCAGGAGGAGGAAGTGGGTGATGGAGCTGCTGTTGGACATCTGCTGCCTCTGGGCATTGGGACCTGTCCAAGGAGGAAAAGGCAGTGACAAGTTAGGGCAGACGTCTCAGAGCAAAACCTATTCCAGTTCTCATGGCAAACCCCTGAATTGCCTCTTCCCTTTCAAAAAGAACTTTGGCTGCTCCCTTTTATGAGCTCTGGTGGTGCTGGATGAGGATGCCCCAAGGAGCAGGGGGTTCTGCTCTGGGATCTGGAGGAGTCAGTTCTGCCCTACAACAATAGATAAATAGCAAGTGGGAGTGATGTTAAACAAAATTCCACTTGTGGCATTAAAGAGCATTTCAGCATTGTCACTCCCAACTCACTGAACTGCAGAGCAGAGCTGTGGGGATTTTGTTTTGTTCCCTTGGTTCCAGTGTCCTCACCACAGCGAGGGGTATTTTTAAGGCAGAGACCACTGGCATTTTTGCTTTTCTCCAAGGGAAACCTTGTGGGTCCTGCAAAGCCAAAGGACTGTCCCCTTGTGCAGAGGGAGGACAGCCAGTCTGTCCACCAGCCCTGGGCTCAGTTGCCTTGTGCTGGCACCTCTTTGAGGTGGAGGGCGATTGCACCCAGATGTTCCTGTGGGAAGAAACTGGGCAGTACTGAGAGCAGGTGAGTTCAATTTCCAAGGGTAGGTCTCCAAACTCCTCCTGATGTCTCCCCCTTCCCAGCCAGGGACACACAAGAGGGCTCATCACAGCTGCTTGCAGGCAGCCTTCCAGCAGCATTGCCATGGCCTTAGTACTGAGGGGTGGCTGGGTAACACAGAGATGGGATGGGAGAGCTGTGCCCTGCTGGAAGGCAGCCTGCAGCAGAGCAGGACCCGCCAGGGAAATAACTGAGTGTCCTAAAGATCGTACGTCCTGAATGGAGAGCTGGCTCCCTGAGCCCTGCAAACAGCATTGCCCGGAGCTCCTGCCTGAGCTGGGAACAAAGGCAGCATGAAGGGGAGGGGAACAATGGAGAAATTCCCCAATCCTCCTGTGAATGGAGGCAGTACAGTGACAAGCAGGTTGGTTCTTGGGAGTTTGCCCTCGTCAGGGGTCCATCTGCCAAGAAGTTAACTCATGGCCTGGACCACATGGCCTTCAAGGTGAAGGCTCTGCCAAGTGGCAGAAGATGTCAGGGGATGTAGGGAAGGCATCTGCAGTGCAGGTGATGACAGGGAGGTTTCTGAAGCCCCCTCCCATGGCATTTCTGGCAACAGCTCCTTCTCCCTTCCATCCCACCTCTCTGCTGCCTGGAGCTGTCCCTGCCAGAAGCTGTTTCCCTGTCCCCAAGACTCCTCCCTGTTTGTGCTCACATAACCCATCCCACTTACTGCATGCTCAGCTCTGCCTTGCAGACCCTTCCTGGCATCAGGGAACTGCCCAGGGCAATCTCTTGTCTGCAGGGGCTCAGGAGCAGCTCAGAGAAGTCCTGATGAGAACTGGGGTCTCCATGCCTTCACTGGAGTGGAGAAATAAATTCCCATCTCCCACTGTCCCCCAGGCAACAAAGAGTGGAAAACTCAAAGCACAGCCTCCTCCCCATTAACATAAATGCTGCCCTGGTGTCCTTTTCAACAGGACCCTCTGCAAATGCCCTGGGATGGTCTGGAGCTGTGAGCAGCTCTGACTCATGCAGCACCTTCTGGACTGTACAAGGACACTGTCCTGCCAGGTATCACACCTTCCACCCAGAGCTTATCCCCAGAGGGCTGTGGGGAGCTCCCCGGGCAGGCTGAGTGCTGACCCTGGCAGGCAGCAGAGTCCCAGCCTCTGGGGTGCTGGGTCCCTGCTCTGAAAGGGCAGCCTTGGGCACCCCTGCTTGCATACACGGCTTCCCACCCTTGCAGCCATCTCTGGGAGAAGGGACCTTTCATGCCTTGTCCCTCTGATGGTGCGCCAAGGAAGCCCTGCCCTGGAGCATGTTGTTCTCCACAATAAAGGAAACCTGAGCACCATCCTGCCAGATCCTCCCTGCAGCAAGGTCTGAGAGCTCTAGAAGACCCCTCCAGGATACACGGGTATTGCCCTGAAGCCAGAGACTTACTGTGTTAGGAACAGTGTAGATTTCTCCAGCAGTGAGCTCTCAGCATTTGCCGACACCACAGTGCCTGCAATATCTCTCTCACTTCTCTCCTCTCCCCCCGGTGCCTGCAGGCAGTGCCCTCAGCCCTGCTGCACTTTGCAGAGGAGCTGCTCCTGGGCAGAGCTGTCTCTCGGCAGCGCTGCCCCCTTGCCATCAGCTCCCTCCATCCCAGGAGCCCAGCCCAGCTCAGCAGCACAGGACCAGCCCAAGGCACCACTTGCTCTGCCCCCTCGGGGCTCCCTCCAGGTGTCCCTGGGGCTGCAGGGGAACCTGCTGTGACACAGGCTGAAGTCATCCCTGATGTTCCCTCCCTCAGCTGGGGAGAGACACTTCTTTCCTGCTGTGTTATTTCTCCAAATAGACTGAGTCCAAGATTTAACTCTTCATGTCCCATCATGAGATAGTTGATAGTTACTTATCAAGGATGCCAGACACTGGGAGGGTTTCAAGGACATGTCAGAGGAGTTAGGGTACCGGCATTATCTTGGTTGTCCAGGGGTATCTTTCATCCTTCATGGACAGCTCTAAGAGTCGGAGGAATAAAGTCCTTATTTCCAGAGCTGGGCTGTCCTTGTGATGGGGTGGTGTCCTTTAGTTTGGTTACTCAAGCATGACTAATCAGTACACAACATGAACTACTTTTATATGCATATCCTAGAATCATAGAAGAGACTCACAGAATCGTAGAATCATTTGGTTAGAAAAGACCTTTAAGATCATTGAGTCCAATCGTACCTGTCCACTACTAAACCATGTCCCTAAGCACCTCGTCCACCCATCTTTTACTTAACTCCAGGGATGGGAACTCAACCACATCCCTGGGTAGCACGTTCCAGGGCCTAATAACTCTTTCAGGGACGAAATTGTTCCTAATATCCAACCTAAACCTCCCCTGGTGCAACTTGAGGCCATTTCCTCTCATCCTATCACTTGTTACTGGGGAGAAGAGACCAACACCCACTTCGCTTCAGCCTCCTGTCAGGCAGTTGTAGGGAGCTATAAAGTGTCCTCTCAGCTTCCTCTTCTCCAGGCTAAACAACCCCAGTTCCCTCAGCTGCTCCTCATAAGACTTGAGCTCCGGACCCCTCACCAGCTTCTTTGACCTTCTCTGGACATAATCCAACCCCTTAATGTCCTTCTTGTAGTGAGGAGCCCAAAACTCAACAAAGTATTCAAGATGCAGCCTCACCAGGGCAGTGAACAGGGGGAAGGATCAGCTTTGGTCCTGCTGGTCATACAATTCCTGATACAAGCCAGGATTCCATTGGCCTTCTTGGCCACCTGGGCACACTACTGCCTCATACCCCATCAGCGATCGACCAATATCTCCAGGTCCTTTTCTGCCAGGCAGCTTTCCAGCCACTCTTTCCCCTGCCTGTAGCGATGTATGGGGTTGTTGTGACCCCAGTGCAGGACACAGCACCTGGCCTTGTTGAACCTCATGCAATTGGCCTTGGGCCATGGATCCATCCTGTCCAGAGAGGACAAAGATGAGGGGCTTAGGGCATGCGAAGGAGTGCTGTAGGGGTTAGGTGTTCAGGGTAGGGCTTAGGGAATAGAGCTTACCTGTCCAGCCCAGGGATTGGGCAAAGAATTAGAGGGAGGGTGTGGTGTTCTGCTGAGGGTGTCTGGTTCACATTTTGGGTATGGGCCAGCTTGTGGATTTGGACTTTGTTTAGGACTCGGGTGAGGGCAGTGTTTAAGGCATTGTAATAGTAGGGATAAGGGCTAGGGATTGGGGTGATCAATAGGGTAAGCGGAAGAGGGGTTATGGGTTCTGGCTTTGGGTTAGAGGTAAGGTCTGAAGTTAGGGACACCATACACCCAGTCATTGCGCTGGGGTTAAATTAGAACAGAACGGTACTCTGTCCAATGGAACACAGAGTGTGGGCCTAACACAAGGGAAACTAATGGCAGACTGTTGATGTCGATAGATGTATTGCGTGAGAAGAACAAGGACTGATTTGTGCAAGCAACGCCATTAAAGCCCAGGACATTTGTCCTGACACTGAAGAAAGTGGTGGCCATTTTGAGATACATCCTGACAAAACCTCTGTGCTTGTGTATGTCGGAGATGTGTGTGTTTGTATGAGACCCCCCTGTGATTTTATAGCTGTAGGCAATATCACTGTAGATATAAGCATCACTCAAATATCCGTATCTGTAGTTGTACTGAAATTATGGGACACAACTTTAACTCTTCAGCTCCTACCACATCTCATCAATTATTACAGTCAAACTATTAATTGTATCAAGATTCATTGCCTACCCTCATTGGAGTGAAACGTTGGTAAGAAAGCTGTTACAGCATGACGATCTCTACTGACTGCTGGAACAAGTTCAAGGAAATGGACAAAGAACCCTGATCACAGCTTATCATGATGCAAAGGAAATACATCATGTTCTGCAAAGAGTGAAGAAGGATGGAGAACATCATTGGTGGGATACCTTATCATATGGTCACTGACAGCAACAGGAACTTTTAATCTAATGCTTCATCCAGTCATGATTTTATTAGCTCTGACAACATTTTGTTTAATATTTATAATAATTCTCTGTGTAAAGGCTTGGTAGGAAATGAAGCAAATACTCCTTGTTCATTATGTGATCTCACCCAATAATGCAAAGAAAAAAGGTAATTAATAGATGTAATGATATAAAATAATATAACAATATTTTACATAAAAATCTCTTTACTTACTGTGGATCTATCTACAAGTGTGCCAACATGTTATGTCAAAGCATAGAGGCAAGAGGTTACGGCACCAGCACTCTATGGCATGAAGTAAGTTGACTGTAGTCACAGGATGGAGTGTGATGGACACACTTGACCCCTAGATGTACCCCTAGCTGTACTTTGGTTTCGGCTGACTAAGGAGCAATGGGCCTCATGCCCTGTGGTGAACCTGTGAGCTGGAAAGGCTCACCACACCCCCTACTAGAAGAGATTAAACTGGAGGTGAGTTTATCTGCATCATAGGACAACTGAGAGTGCAGGGGAGCTCAGGAGGTCTTGAGTCCAACGCCCAGCTCAAAGCATGGTGAGCCCTGAGGTCACACCAGGTTGCTCAGTAAATGTCAGCATGCACAGAGAGAGTTTACATTTGACCACCTTGCAGAACAAAGCTATCGCTAGACCATGCTTCCTGAGATTCCTGGAACATCCACCTTCTTGCCCAGAGGAGTGTGATTCTGCTGGAAGTTCCCTGGCATATCTCCAGACCATGGCATGCTTTAGGCTGTAAACAGAATTGAAAGAAAGCCTTGGGTACTATCAACGTAACTGCTGAAGGAGAGGGAGATGGAGAGATCTCAGGCCTCATAGGAAACAGCTGAAGATGATACATTTGACCTAGCGTAGCCTTTAGATCCTTTCAGATGTGAGGGCTCTGCTCCCCTATTTCAATCCATGGCACCCAGAAAGCTCACCTGCTTTTCCTTCCTCTCCTCTTATAGTGACCAAGCAATGGGAAGAAAGGAAGCAGAAAGGCCCTAAGCCTCTATGAATCGGCTGGGGTCTGGCACCTGGAGGGCGATCATGCCATCCACCCCATAAAGAACTAAGCTGGGAAGTGAGTCTGCAAGTGCAAATCCTCAAGGACAGGCAAGGCTGTGCCCCTGGCTGTGACTGGAGACCAGTACAGCTGCAGCATAGATCAAGCTGGGGCTGGATGTGGGCTTCAATGGTCTCTTAGGCCCATGGAAGAGAGGTGTGGGTGAAGGCCGCAGGTAAAGCTGGCAAGGGCCGTGAAGGTCTATGGATGCTATCAGGCCCTGACACTGTCACATGGGATCCCACCTGCCAGTGCCCTCAGGAGGCAAAATTCTCATCCCCTGATGGGCCGCGTCTGTGCTCTGCTCGTGTCCTTCCCCACGTCCCTGGCAATCTGGGAGAGCATGACTTCATGGTCACTACAGACAAGGCCAGCACTGGTCTTCACATCCCTGACCAGCTCTTCCTCTTTTGGGAGAGCCAGATCCAGGTGAGCAGAGACTGGATGGGCCATGTAAAAGCTGACACTCACACAAGCCCACCTAACCTGTTGTGTGTCCCTTTGAGGAGAGATCTGTCCTTTCCCATCTGGGCTCTTATTCCACCAATGTCACAGCTCTGCGATGGCTCATGGGGCTCCTGCAGTCTTCACCTTTGAAGGTGTTTCACCTTGTGTGTCACCCCAGGACATTTTCTGAGTCCCTGTCCTCTCCTCACCACTCCAAATTAATTTCCAGAAAGACTGCTATATGCTGTGAGACCTGACATAGGTGAAGGAGACTGAGAAGGAAAAGGGGAGCTCATGGACCATAACCACTGACATTGGACACCAAGAAGAGAGCATTTAAAACCAGAACATTTGGTTCAATGGAACCAAGAGGTACCATGAGCTTAACCCTTAACACAGGGAAACCAAAGATAAGAGATTCTTTAAAAGAAAAATTGATTGGACATTTTATTTGCAGCAACATGGGAGGAAGAGCCCAGCCTCCAGGCACTGCAGCTAGGACATGTTTTGGTTTTTTTTTTGAAGACCTGCTATGTGAGAGGCCACATGTGACAGGGTGCTGTTCAAGGGTCAGATGCAACAGGCTCAAACCTCAACAGAAGGAGTAAAAACCAAGAAAATTATATATAAAAAGTATTATCACAAGGAAAAGCAGAGGTGTGTCCTAATGTAAACTCTCAAAAATGTGCAGAGGAGAGGAAGCAGGTTTTTGTTGGTGAAACAGCACTCATTGCAGCAGTTTCCACAGGGCATCCTTGATTTCCTTGTTCCTCATGCTGTAGATGAGGGGGTTCACTGTGGGAGGAACCACTGAGTGCAGCACTGCCACCACCAGATCTAGAGATGGCGAGGAGATGGAGGGGGGCTTCAGGTAGGTATACATGGCAGTGCTGATATACAGGAAGACCACGGCCAGGTGAGGGAGGCACGTGGAAAAGGCTTTGTGCCGTCCCTGCTGAGAGGGGATCCTCAGCACAGCCCTGAAGATCTGCACATAGGACACCACAATGAAAACAAAACATCCAAATGCTAAACAGGCACTGACCACAAGAAG
>JADKXX010010493.1:0-11671 GCA_017310255.1 Butorides virescens | reverse complement strand
CACTTGGGCTCTGTGCTTCTCTTCCTCTCCCAAACTCCAAAAGTAATAACTCAGGTTTGCCCAATGCATGGCCCGAATCCCAGCGACAAAATTGCAACTGTCCAGCACCAAACGGGACAGACGTCGAAGCTGTGGCTGAGCTTCAGCATGCCTCTGTCGCCTACCAAAAGACCCACAAACCCTGGGCCTCTGCGCTTGTCTTTCCTGCTCAAAGGCCAAACATTCAAACTCATTATCACTCAACTCCTCGCCCGAATCCCAGTTCCAAAATTGCAAACTCCCAGCGATTCCACCAGCGCCAAAGGGGACAGACCTCAAAACTGTGGCTGGGCTTCAGCGTGCCTCTGTCACCTACCAAAAGCCCCACAAACCCTGGGTCTCTGTGCTGGTCTTACCTGCTCAAAGACATAACCTTCGAAATAAGGATCACCAAAGACCTTGCCAGAATCTCAGCTCCGAAATTGCAAACATACAGCAATTCCTCCCACATCAAATGGGCCAGACCGGCAGAACCACGATGAAGCCTAAAGGTGAGCTCTGGGGGTGGTCGGTTCTAAAGGTGGTCAGCCAAGCTGAGGAGAGCTTGCATTGCCCCAAGGTTGCATTTGTTTGCTTTTTCAGCAGCAGTGGTCACCACCCTGGCAGCCCCAGGGAAGCCCCTGGATCTGCCTGAGCAGGGGCCAGCTCCAGTCAGCAAAGGCCTTTCCCGAGCAGGCAGAGGACACCATAGCAAACCATACGCTCACCTGGCTCAACACGGCAGACAGAGAGGACACCGACCCCGATGTCCCCAATAGCCCCAGCTTATCCGCCTTCTTCAATGAGCTCTCCGACCTCTCCGAACATGTGGCAAAGGGTGGCTGCCCAAAGGAGCAAGCTGCAGGGGTGGAGCCTAAAATCCCCGACTTCACTGCCCTCCTCAATGACCTCCCTGACTTGTCAGAGTACGTGGCATAGGGTGGCTGCCTGAAGGAGCGCGTGGTGTCACCAGGGCTGGAGAACATCCATGGCATTGTCCCTGATGTCTCTGATGGCCCTGGCTTGACCACCCGCCACAACAAGCTCCACAAATTCTCTGAGTACAGGGCAGAGGGCAGCAGCCCCAAGGAGCAAGTGGTGGTGGTGGTGGGTCTGGGGACCAGCAAGGACACTGCCCTGATCTCCCTCATTTCCCCAACAGCCTCACCAGCACTGCTTTCCTCAACAGCTCCACGACTTTGTGGAGTACGTAGTGGACAGTGACTGTCCCCAAGACCAAGCGGTGCCGGATAGGATAGGGGACAGACAGGACACCAGCTTGACCCTAATCTCTCCAGCTTGACCACTGAGGTCTTTGACGAGCTCCCCAACTTTTCCGAGCACGTGGCAGAGGGCAGCTGGCCCAAGCACTGAGCGGAGGCAGCGGGGAGGAGGGATGGCGAGGACACTGTCCCAGATGTCCTTGATGTCCCCAACTTGACCACCTCCCTCAACAAGCTCCTCCATCTCTCCGTGTACAGAGCAGACGGTGGCTGCAACAAGGAGTAAGTGGCAGCAGTGATGCTGGTGGATGGCAAAAACACCTTCCCTGATGTCCCCGACAGCCTGGCCAGCACCACCGCCTGCAATGAAGTCTCTGACCTCTTTGACTACAGGGTGGAGGGCGACTGCAGCGAGGACCGCCTGGCAGCGGCGATGCTGGGGGATGCTAACCCCTTCTGGGGGGTGGCGGCCTCCCCCTTGCAGGAGCCCAAGGAGGAGCAGGGCAGGGTGGCGGCAGACCTCCCCACCTGGCAGCCACTGAGTCCCCTGGAGACTCCTGGGGAGAGCTCTCTGGAGGCGACTTCAGGGGACAGTCCTGTGGAGAGTCCCTGGAAGGATCCCTTGAAGACTCCTACAGAGAGTTCCAGCCTGAGCCCCCTACATATCCCTCTGCTGAGTCCCCTGCCCAGTCCCCCAGCTGCCCACCAGTGTCATCTGCCATCCATGGCCCAACTGGTGGAGGAGGTGCTGCAGAGGCAGCCCCAGGTGGTTCTGACCCACTTGCCAATGCCACCAGGCATCGTCTCCTGCCAGGTGGTGATCAGATTGGGCAAGGCAGGTGGCAAGCAGGCCAAGGGCCCCGCACCAGCCAGCATCCCAAACACTCAAGAGACCTCTCTATGGGACATCCTGACACCCAACAAGAGGAAGAAGATGGAAAAATCACTGAAAAGACTTGTGGGAGGAGAAGCCGGACAGGGATAGTGTGGCGGCAGGCAGCGGCAGGCAGCAGCAGGCAGCACACAGGCAGAAGCAAGCGGAGGGCATCTGACACCAACAATGTGCCCACCAAGCGAGCCAGAATCTGGAGGGATGCCGGAGGACAAAGTGCCCCACGCCCCCCTGACTGCTGCTGGTAGGTTGATAGAGAAGGTGTGGAGCACGGATCCCTGAGACATGTGACCTGCACCTGCCCACTCCAGCCCCAGCCCGCTCCCATCTCTCTCTTCCATAATTCATTAAAAGTTTTATGTTCATTTCACAGCGCCTCTGCCTGCAGTCATTCATGCAGTGGGAGGCAGGGGGTTAATGCAGCCCCTGCTGCATGCCTAGATCTGACCCTCCACCTCTTCACCCCAGCAGATGAGGAACCCCCCATGATTCCATTGCAGACCTGGAATCAGAACCTTAATTCCCAGACTCAGGGGAAACAAACTTAGAAGAGCTCTTACAAATCTCTCCACTGCCATGGAGGCCATAGACCATTGCACAGTGATGCCACTTTAGCCTTTCAACTGGAAAATTCCTCTGTAGCTTTGATCATAGGACAAAACTGCGGAGCACTTGACATGCTTCCCCTGCAACAGGGAGGTGTCTGTGCAGTGACTCACATGCCCTGTGGCACTGATGTTAACAAATTTCGACAGATCGAACACGATTCTGTGCCGTTGCCAAACATGTACAAACGTCACTTCCCATCACCATGCCTCCCAGTGGATTTTCACTTTCTGACCGGTTTAGTTGGATACCATCCTTCAATTTGCCAGAAATAGTAACAAAAGCTCTTATTATTGGAATATTCTTTATCCCATTAATCAGTTCTGTTTGGATTGTGATGAAGTTTGCTTTGCCACATGTCATAGAAACAAACGATCAAACACACCGCAGCAATTAATCTCACATTTCCCCCCGGCTTGGGAAAGTCCCGCTGCTCCTCCTCCAACATCCCTCTGTTCAGGCCCAGCCATTTTGCACACATAGAGGCAAGAGAGGCTTGCACCCTCCCTCTGCAGGGCTGTTACCCCAAAACCCCCACAATTTCCCTGACTGTTGCTCATCAGCGGGTAAGATCGATCATCAGCGGTGTTGTACCTTGTCTACATTAGGAGGCAAGAGAAAGAACAATAAGATGAGGATAAAGACTGAGGAGGTGAGAGAGAAAGAAAGTTGCAGGGAAAGGGCCAGAGATATCAAGACATCCAGAAAAACAGGGACAAGGACTCTTGCAAAGAGATGGAGGAAGGAAAAGAAGGGTCAGGGAGCAGCACAGAGGGCTAGAGAAGGGGGGAGGAGAGGGTGAACGGAGGAAAGAACAGAGAAAGATGGGGACAGGGGACAGGACATACAGAGAGAGAAAAGGAAGGACAGTGAATGGGACAGAAAGGTCTAAGAAATAAGGAGAGGGTCAGATCCGGACAGAGAGACCAGGAGGAAAGCCTTCCCCCACCTGGGCTCCTTGCCAGGGACCACCGCTCTTGCCCAGACCCTGCTCCCGACCGGGGTCCCCTACAGAGGCCACAGCTCACCCCCAGAGCCTGCTCCCAGCTGGGCCCCTCTCCAGGGGTCACAGCTCCCGCCTGGAGACTGCTCCCAACTGAGCTCCTCTACCGGGGCCACAGCTCCCACCCGGAGCCTACTCCCAACCAAGCTCCTCTACAGGAGCCACAGCTTCTGCCTGGAGCCTGCTCATGACTGGGCTCCTTCCCAGTGGCCGAAGCTCCCACCCAGAGCCGGCTACCAACCAGGATCCTCTCCAGGAGCCACAGTTCCAGCCCGGAGTCTGATCTTAACTGGGCTCCTCTCCAGGGGCCGCAGCTTCCGCCCGGAGCCTGATCCCAACTGGGCTCCTCTCCAGGGGCCACAGCTCCCACCTGGAGCCTGCTCCTGACCGGACTCCACTCCAGGAGCCATAGATCCCGCCCAGAGCCAGGTCCTGACCATGACACTCTCCATAGGCCACAGTTCCTGCCTGGAGCCTGCTCCCAACGGTGACCCTCTCCAGGTGCCGCAGCTCCCACTCAGAGCATGCTCACAACCGGGCTCCTTGCCAGCGGCCACAGCTCCCACCCAGAGCCTGATCCTGACTGGGCTGCTCTCACAGGGCCGCAGTTCCTGCCCGGAGTCTGCTCACAACCGGGCTCCTTGCCAGGGGCCACAGCTCCCACCAAGCTCCTCTTCAGGAGCTGCAGCTTCCATCCAGAGCATGCCCCCGACTGGGCTCCTCTACAGGAGCCGCAGCTTCCACCCAGAGCCTGCTCCCAACCAGGCTCCTCTCCAAATGCCACAGCTCCCGCCTGGAGCCTGCTCATGACTGGGCTTATCGTTAGGGGCTGCAGCTCCCACCCAGAGCCTGATCCCGACTGGGCTGCTCTCACAGGGCCGCAGTTCCTGCCTGGAGTCTGCTCACAACCGGGCTCCTTGCCAGGGGCCGAAGCTTCCACCCGGAGCCTGATCCCGACTGGGCTGCTCTCACAGGGCCGCAGTTCCTGCCTGGAGTCTGCTCACAACCGGGCCCCTCTCCAGGGGCTGCAGCTCCCACCCAGAGCCTGCTCCCAACCAAGCTCCTCTACAGGAGCCACAGCTTCTGCCCGGAGCCTGCTCATGACTGGGCTCCTCTCCATGGGAACAGTTCCGTCACAGAGCCTTCTCTCACATGGGCTTCTCTCCAGGTTCTGCAGCTTCCACCCAGCACCTGATGCAAACCGGGCTCCTCTACAGGGCCTGCAGCTCCCACCCAGAGCCTGCTCATGACCAGGCTCCTTGCCAGGGCCTGCAGCTCCTTCCTGGAGCCTGCTGCCAACTGGGCTCCACTCCAGGAGCCATAGATCCTGCCCTGAGCCAGCTCCTGACCATGACCCTCTCCAGGGGCATCAGCTCACGCCCAGAGCCTGCTCACAATTGGGTTTGCCTCTGGGGGCCGCAGCTCCTGCCTGGAGGTCAAAGTTGGGGCCCAGGTTGACGAGGGGCAGGTTCACGTGACTGTCGTGGTTTAACCCGGCTGGCAACTAAGCACCATGCAGCCGCTCGCTCACTCCCCCCTCCCTCAGTGGGATGGGGGAGAGAATTGGGAAGGAAAAAAAAAGGTTAGAGCCGTGGGCTGAGATAAAGACAGTTTAATAAGAGAAAATAATAATAGTAATAATGAGAATGGTAACAGAATATACAGAATATACAAAATGAATGATGCACAATGCACTTGCTCACCACCCACCGACCAATGCCCAGCCCGTCCCAAGCCGCAATCGCTCCCCCAGCCACAATCAGTCCCCGAGCAGTGATCACTCTCCCCGAGACCGACCGACCAACTAACTCCCCCCGAGCATGACGTTATGTGGTATGGAATAGCTATTTGGTCAGTTTGGGTCAGCTGTCCTAGCTGTGTTCCCTCCCAGCTTGTTATGCACCTGGCCGAGCAGGAGAAGCTCAAAAAGTCCTTGAGTAGTCTGAGCACTACTTGGCAACAACTAAAAACATCAGTGTGTTATCAACATTCTCGTAGTACTAAATCCAAAACACAGCACTATGCTAGCTTCTATGAAGAAAATTAACTCTATCCCAGCTGAAACCAGGACATTATCCACCCCTTATTCTATACCACTTACGTCATGCTTAGGTCCTACCCTTACAATACATTCCAATTAATCACCACCTTCCCATTTTTTTAAAAAAATATATACACGGGTAGCCTTCCCTTAGTCTATGGACCATCCTTTTAAAATGTCCATTGGGTTCATTCAGTCCATGGTTTTGGGTTCCATCTGTCGTAAGAGTCTTTCAGGGCAGGAGAGCTGGGGTCTGGTGTTGGGTTGTTGCATGCTGAAGTCCGTTCTGGTTCCATCCACTGCACTTCCTCAGTTTCTTCAAAATTCATTCTTCTTAATCTGGGCGATTCTTACTGCTATACCATTGATAGGACATACAGCAATAGTAGAAATGATGACATACTGCATTATACAGCAATGAACATCATACAATTCAGTTTACTGGCTATTTTCACCCCAAATCAAATCCCTTTGAGGTCCATCACCCACCAAGTGGAGCCAGGTCCTTGAGCAAAAGCAATCCCATGGGTGGGTTTGCCTTTACCTGAGGAAGGAGTAACCCAGACTGTCTTCCCCAGCATATTTTTTACATGTACTACAGGGACTTTATCCCCTTCTACAGTATGTAAGAGTCTTGACTGGGCAGGGCCAGCTCGGTTGGCAGATCCTCTAGTGTTGACTAACCAGGCAGCTTTTGCTAAATATGTATCCCAGTGTTTGAATGTTCCACCACCCATTGCTTTTAGTGTAGTCTTTAACAGTCCCATATGGCCAGTGAGAAAGTCTGATGGAGAGTGGAGACTGACAGTAGACTATCGTGGCCTGAATGAAGTTATGCCACCACTGAGTGCTGCCGTGCCGGACATGTTAGAACTTCTATACGAAGTGGAGTCAAAGGCAGCCAAGTGGTATGCCACAATTGATATTGCGAATGCTTTCTTCTCAATCCCTTTGGCTGCTCCCTCTTTCAGGTACCAGTGGTGTAAACTCTTGTTTCAAGTGTTCTTAATCTCCCTGCCTGCTGATCTGAGCTAAAGAATTTTCCTTGTTGCTGGAGAGCAACCGATTCAAACTTAGAGGAGGAGGAAACGGAGATAAACAGTCAGGAGCCAAAATATTCCCATTCAAATTAAAGAGAAACCGCGAGGGAGAGAAATCCCTCTCACGGACTGGAGGAAAATAAAGATTGCGTGCGCCGACTGGCCCCCATCGGCCACGCTAGCGTTCCCGGTCTGGGTGACAGATGGGGGACAGAGGGTCCACTCGCCAATAAACCCTAAGGATATACAAGCGATTGTTAAGGCAATTGCGGATAAAGGGCTTAATTCTGCCATGGTCTCCACCCTCATAGATGGTGTCTTCAGGGGAGACGACATGCTCCCGTTCGACGTAAAACAAACTTGTAGATTAATCTTCGACGGGGCAGGGATGATTGTTTTTAAACAAGAATGGGAGGATAACTGTGCGAGACAACTGGCCCAAGTAACCGGGGCGGATCACCCACTACATGGCTCCAGCCTGCAGCGGCTGATGGGTACAGACCCAACAATGATTAACCCCCAGGCGCAGGCCCAGGGCCTGCGGGCCCATGAAGTAATGACAACTACTCGTGCAGCCAGAGAAGCTATCCACACAGCCTCTAGAGTTATTGTCAAGCCATCGCCATGGTCCACAATAAAGCAAAGTGAAAGTGAGAGCTTTACACAATTTGTGGATCGCCTCCAGGCAGCGGTCGACTCCTCGACCCTGCCTGCAGAAGCGAAGGGCCCAGTTGTTGCAGATTGCTTACGTCAGCAATGCAATTCGACAACCAAAGAAATTTTACGATCGCTACCGGCAGGGTCAAGCATCGCGGACATGATTAAGCATGTCGCAAAGGAAGAGCATCTAGCCCCGATCCAGGTGGCTGTTCGTACCGCAGTAGCTAATGTGATGGCATGTTTTGAATGTGGCCAGGCAGGCCACGTTGTAGCAAATTGCCCTCGGTCGGGGGACCCACCAACAACGCTTCCCCCGCGCCAGAACCAACCCAGAGGACCGTGTTGGGCCTGCGGAAAGAAAGGACATTTTGCTAAGGAATGCAGATCTAAAATTCAGGGAAATGGGAGGGGGAGAGGGCACCTGGGCCACGCACAGCCCTCTCCCACCTGGGACATGAGGGGGCCCAATTATGCCAACCCCGGATGGGGCGAAGCGCTCTTGAACCCGCTACCCCTTCGAGAGGCGACCAACTTTACGGTTCAACCGATGGTCCAGCCGAACCTGTCCCTACCTCGGGGACAGCAAGGACCAACCCCTCGGGGCGAGACCCCTGGGTGGCCCTGGCAGTCAAGTGCGATAACCCGCCAGTGGTGTGGGGGACTTGTTCCCTCTATAATACCTTAAATGGCACCACCATTAGTGTCCCCTTTTTGATCGATACTGGAGCAGATGTTACAGTTATCCCTGAGGCGAATTGGCCCCCGCGTTGGAAATTGGAAGATGCCCCCATGGTAGGTGGAGTCGGGGGATTAACCCGAGCTCGGAAGAGTGCTCAATTGGTAGCAATCACGCTTCACACTGAAAAGGGACCGGAGAGAACCATTACCCTCTTCCCATATGTCATGTCAGGAGTCCCACCCCTGTTGGGAAGGGACGGCCTAACCCTACTAAAAGCCAGGGTGACAAATTTACCGTAAGGGCCACTGCCGTACACCCACTTCCACCAATTAAGCTGACGTGGAAGTTGTCCGACCCAGTGTGGGTCGAGCAGTGGCCCCTGTCAAAGCCTCGAATGGATGCCCTTCTCGAGCTAGTTGACCGCGAATTACAGCGAGGTCATACAGAGCTTTCCACTAGCCCATGGAACACCCCAGTTTTTGTAATACCCAAATGAACCGGCGAGGGGTTTCGCCTCCTCCATGACCTGCGGGAAGTAAACAAAAGAATCCAACCAATGGGCCCTGTTCAAACGCTATTGCCTATGAACTCTATGGTACCGGAAGGGCAACCCTGTTCTATCCTTAACATTAAAGACTGTTTTTTCTCGATACCTTTGCATGAGGAGGACAAAGAGCGGTTTGCTTTTTCTGTTGTGTTTCCAAACAGCCACCGCCCCAACCTACGCTTCCAGTGGAAAGTGCTGCCTCAAGGAATGATCAACTCGCCTACTACCTGCCAGATAGCAGTAGATCGAGCGTTAACACCAGTCCGGCACAGTGACCCAACCGCGACCATCATTCAATACATGGACGATATCCTAATCGCCGCACCATCGGGAAGTCAGGTAGACCAGCTGGTGTCAATGGTCTCAGAAACTCTGAAAACAAATGGGTTTGAAATCGCGAGCGCAAAAATTAAAAGAGGACTGTGTGTAAGCTTTCTAGGCGTGGGGATCACAAGTTCTTACGTGATGCCCCCCCAAATAAAAATCAGTCGTCACATCAAAACGCTCCGTGACATGCAGCAGTTAGTAGGGTCCTTACAGTGGCTCCGCAACATTGTCCTGATCCCTCCTGAAATCATGGCCCCCCTGTATGACCTCTTAAAAGGAAAGAACCCATGGGAGCAAAAAACTCTGACAGCAGAAGCAATGAACTCTCTTGACTTTATCGAGCAGCAGGTATCGTCATGCACGCTTGCCAGGTGGAACCTGAATGTACCACTTGATCTGTATGTCCACTTCACAGAGGGAGGCGGAGTAAGAGCACTAGCCCAGGGGCCCCCTGAAAAAGCTCAGCCAATACAATGGGTTGTCCTGGGAAAACTGCCACGCGCATTCTCTCCAGGAGTCGAGTGCCTCGGTAATCTCATCATGAAAGGCAGAAAACTAGCCCTAAGACACCTAGGCATCGAACCCGCCAGGATATACCTACCCTTCCGCAAACAACTCCCCGCGCAGTCAGTGGCAATGTCAGAGTATCTGGCCATAGCTCTCGTCGGATTTGGGGGAGAAGTCCGGTATGCTACAAAGCCCCCCTGGACTCAAATGCTGGCAATTGTCAACATCGACCTTCCGCGAAAGGTCATAGACTGGCCCCAACAGGGACCAACGGTCTTCACAGATGTATCCTCAGCGACCTCAACCGCGGCGGCGGTCTGGCAATCAGGAGAAGAATGGCACTGCATCAAAATGACCAATTGTGCGCTCTCAGTCCAGCAACTGGAAGCAGCGGCCGTAGTGCTAGCCTGTGGACTGTTCCCAATGGAACACCTCAACATCGTGACCGATTCGATGTTCGTGGCCAAGCTTTGCTTAGCCATGTCGGGACCCGGCATGTCAACATCCACAGTAGCTCTAATGCTAGAAGAAGCACTTTTTTCCCGAAAGGGCACCGTAACGGTCATCCATGTCAACAGTCACGACCCAATCAAAGGGTTTTTTCAAATCAGTAATGACAAGGCAGACACCGCTGCAAAAGGGTTGTGGACGCTAAGAGATGCCCGCCAGCTACACGAGTGTCTCCACATCGGAGCTAAAGCGCTAGCAAAGAGATGCAGTATCTCAGTCGCTGACGTGAAACACATAGTAGCCACGTGCCCCTACTGTCAGAAAACACCACTGTGGTCTAGTGGAGTCAACCCCAGAGGCCTTAAGGCCTCCGAAGTGTGGCAGACGGATTTTATGCTCTGTCAGTTACTGAAACCTCGAGCGTGGCTAGCAGTAACCATAGATACATATAGCGGAGTAATCGTAGCCACACAACATCTCAGAATCGACTCCAAAGCGACCATCCAACATTGGCTGATGGTCATGGCGTGGCTTGGTGTCCCTAATCAGATCAAAACAGACAACGGCCTGAGCTTTGTCTCTGAATCAGTTCAGGTATTCGCTCAGAAATGGGGTATCACTTTAACACACAGCATTCCATGTAATAGCACAGGACAAGCTATAGTCGAACGAGCAAATCAAACTCTGAAATGTAAATTAGAGGTGCTGGCAAAAGTAGAAGGTTTTGCCAATGCCATCCCCCCAGGAGACCAAGCACGCCTGCTAGCGACTGCACTTTTAGCACTAAATCAATTCCCCAGAGGAGAAGAGGTAAATAGCCCTACCCAAAAACATTGGGCCACTCGGGAAGTGGAAGAAGGCCTGTTGGTCATAATCAGAAATGAGCTGGGAGAATGGGAACCAGGGTGGAGGCTAGTCCTCACAGGGCGAGGGTACGCTGCTGTCAAAAGAGATGGCAAAGTGGTGTCCGCTTAAGTCTATTAAACCGGACCTCCAGAATAAAACTAGGGAAAGCTGTGAGTTTTTGCCCACAGGACCAGACTATCGGACGTCCCCGTAACCCATAACCTGTACACCCCGGTGGCAAGAGAGGACAATGAGTCGACAAGCATCCTGTCCGCACCTGGGAGTTCGACACCAGTGGGATCCAAACAACAGGGACCTGTTCAAGAACCCAAGAACAGCTACCTCCAACCTTTTCCAACAACTGCTCTAACAATGTTCTTGTTCAAAATTTCCATTATCCCCAGTTATATCCTGTTACTTCCAGTTACCCCCAGTTACCTTTTGCCTAGTGTGCCTTACGTTTTCTATTCAAGTTTGTGATATGTATATTTTGAGATTGTTATATGTTTTCTATCCAAGATTACGACGTGTATATTCTAAGACTGTTATAGTTTAGCCAATTTAATTATGCATAGGGAGGGGGGAAATGTGGGTAGCTAGGGTCTGGTGGCCGGAAGATAACGCGTTGTACGGAAAGGTAGGGCCCCTCTCCTGATAGCCAATAGCGGTTTGTGAGGTAAGCAGATGGAAGTGACGTCATAAACCTAAGCTATATAATGCCGTGTCACCTATCAATAAACGCCATTTGCCGTCCACCACATTGGTGTCAGCGAGCTGATGGCCCGAGCGGCCTGGGGTTGGTCGCCGTGCCGTTCCTGAACCAGGTCGCCAC
>JADKXX010010492.1:0-15673 GCA_017310255.1 Butorides virescens | reverse complement strand
TGTACCTTGGACCACCTCTGGCACCTGAGATGTCACCAGGTGTTTGAGTCTGAACAAGTCAGTCCTGGCCTCCACCTCCAGTAACGACCATGGGGGCCGAGACAAGCAGCTCCCAGGCAGAAGGTGCTAATTTTGTGCCCTCCTGAACTGAGGCAAGAGGAATCCCACCTCCTGTGGGTCTGGGGCAGCCACAGGTGAGAGCTGAGTCCCTGTCTGTCCTCAGGACTACAAACCAATGCCTCGATGGGCTCAGCAGAATCCCTTCCCTCAACAGGGGTGAAGGAGATCACGAACTATCACTGTCTGGGTGTAGTGTCTAATGATGGGACAAGGAAAGTTGATTCTTATGCCCAACTCTTGTTATTATCAGAGATCACTCTGCTGGAAAGAAGTGTCTCTCCCCAGTGGAGGGAGGGAACATCGGGGATGACTTCAGCCTGTGTCACAGCAGGTTCCCCTGCAGCCCCAGGGACCCCTGGAGGGAGCCCCCAGGGGGCAGAGCAAGGGCTGCCTTGGGCTGGTCCTGTGCTGCTGAGCTGGGCTGGGCTCCTGGGATGGAGGGAGCTGATGGCAAGGGGGCAGCGCTGCCGAGAGACAGCTCTGCCCAGGAGCAGCTCCTCTGCAAAGCGCAGCACTTCCTGCAGGCACCGAGGGGAGAGGAGACAGAGAGCAGTTAAAGACAGGCTGGGGTGGGAAAATGCATAGAGCTCACTGGAGGAGAAATCTTCACCAGCCCTGAACACAGTAAGTTTTTGGCTGCAGGGCACATCCTGGAGGGATCTCCTGGAACTGACACATCCCATGGCTGGCATGGAGGAGAAGGATGCGCTGCAGATCAGGGCTTCCCTGCTGCCCCATCAGAGGGACAGGGCATGACGGCTGCCTTCTCCCAGGGAGGGCTGCAGGGTGGGAATGTGCAGGCAGGGGTGCTCGGGGCTGTCCTTCCCAGCAGGGTCCCTTCAGCCCATACTGCTGCAGGGAGAAGTTGTGGGATGAAGAAGCAACCATTGATCAGGTAGGTCAAGATCTTCCTGCTGTCAGCAGGGTGCTGTGTGGGTCAGGGCTGCTCACAGCTCCAGAGCATCACAGGACATTTGCAGAGGGTCTTCTTGTAGAAGAGCATTGAGGCAATGTTGAAATGAAAGGGAAGGAGTCTGTGCTTTGAGCCTTCTCTTCATGGTTGACTGGGTGGGCAGTGGGAGATGGGAATTCCTTTTGCTCTTGTGAAAAGGCAAGGACACCCCAGTTCTCATTAGCACTTGTCTGAGCTGCTCCTTGGCTGCTGCAGACACAGAGATGCCCCTGGGTAGTGCCCTGCTGCCAGGAGAGGTCTGCAGGAAAGAGATGAGGACACAGTAAGTGGGATGGAAGAGTCATGGGTACAGAGCAACAACTCCTGGTAGGGACAGGTCTTGGCAATAGACTGAGATTTGGGCAGGGAGTGAGTGGGAGCTGCTACCAGGATCACATTGGGAGGGGGGATTTGGGCCCCTGCCTGCCATCCTCTCTAGTGCAGACACCTTCTGTGGGGCAAATACCCTGTGTCTTCTCCCACCCAGCACAGCCTATTCCCCCAAAGCCATGGGATGCAGGGCATGAGAAACATCTTTTGCAGCTGCAGCTCCAGTCTAGGAGAAGTGCCTGTGCCCTACAATTAACACATCACAAACCAGACAAAACCAACTGCCCTAGAGTGTCACTGTCTGTCAGATGGAGAGCAAAGCACGGTAAAGAGAAGACTTCAAGCATTTTTTTGGAGTACTGCAGTTTTCTGCCCTGTTTTCCTTACTTTCCATGATGCTCTTGCTCTCTGGGGTTGAGGTGGGGGTGCAGGTCAGCTGCTGTTCTCACACCAACTCTAAGGTCCTGCCCTGGAGGTGTCTTCATGGGAACGAGGTGCTCAAGCTGTGAGGCACCATGACATTCAGTGGGTAGGGTTGAGAAATTAGCAGAAACATTCCCCATTCAGCTCAGGAAGGGGGGTGGCTATGAGAAATGGCGTGGGGTTTTCCTGTAAGAATTCTTCCCTCGCTTATTATCGTGTTTTCCTTCTTGGACAGGTCCCCATGCCCAGAGGCAGCAGATGTCCAACAGCAGCTCCATCACCCAGTTCCTCCTCCTGGCATTCGCAGACACACGGGAGCTGCAGCTCTTGCACTTCTGGCTCTTCCTGGGCATCTACCTGGCTGCCCTCCTGGGCAACGGCCTCATCATCACCGCCATAGCCTGCGACCACCGCCTCCACACCCCCATGTACTTCTTCCTCCTCAACCTCTCCCTCCTTGACCTGGGATCCATTTCTACCACTGTCCCCAAAGCCATGGCCAATTGCCTCTGGGACACCAGTGCTATCTCTTTCTTGGGGTGTGCTGTTCAAGTCTTTCTGTTTGTCTTTTTCATTTCAGCAGAGTTTTCTCTTCTCACTGTCATGGCCTATGACCGCTACGTTGCCATCTGCCAACCCCTGCACTACGGGACCCTCCTGGGCAGCAGAGCTTGTGTCCACATGGCAGCAGCAGCCTGGGGCAGTGGCTTTCTCAACTCTCTCCTGCACACGGCCAATACATTTTCCATTCCCCTCTGCCAAGACAATGCTGTGGACCAGTTCTTCTGTGAAATCCCCCAGATCCTCAAGCCCTCCTGCTCAGATGCCTACCTCAGGGAGGTTGGGCTTCTTGTGGTTACTGCCTGTTTAGTCTTTGGCTGTTTTGTTTTCATTGTGCTGTCCTACGTGCAGATCTTCAGGGCCGTGCTGAGGATCCCCTCTCAGCAGGGACGGCACAAAGCCTTTTCCATGTGCCTCCCTCACCTGGCCGTGGTCTCCCTGTTTATCAGCACTGGCACATTTGCCTACCTGAAGCCCCCCTCCATCTCCTCCCCGTCCCTGGATCTGGTGGTGGCAGTCCTGTACTCGGTGGTGCCTCCAGCACTGAACCCCCTCATCTACAGCATGAGGAACAGGGAGCTCAAGCATGCAGTGTGGAAACTGATAACTGGGTGGTTTTAAGCAGCAAAAAGCTTCCCATCTCCTTCTGCATAGTACTTACGGTGTAAAGCACTATAGGACCAGCCTGTCTTTGGTAGTTGGTTTGGGTTTGGTTTAAGCTTTTCTTAGTTGTAATAATGTTGTCCACAAAGAACTGTCATTATTCATACCATTTCTAACTCTGTATTTACCCTGTCCTGTGTGACTTAGAGGCTGCGTAAAGATAAGCCATGCTCCATGTGTTTTGCAACAAAATAAGCGACCCTGCAGTGAGTTGTTTGTCTGAGATCCTTTATTCAATACCTTCTCTGGAGCTGCAGGGGCAGCGCCTGTGTGCAGAAGTGGAGGGGAAAAGAGTCCAGCAGCAGTGCGTGGCCTTTCTGAGCTCCTCATTTTCAACCTCCACGCTCTCCTTCTGAGCCCTTGTGTTGCTGTAAGGGCTTGAGAGCACTGGCAGCTCGATAGAGTCCTGGTGTGTGGCAGTTTGTGCCAGCAGGCAGGGACAAGCAATGACAATGTCACACTGGGACAATGTCACACTTCTGTGACAGAGCTGACGTCCATAACAGCATCATGAAAGGGGATCTTCTAAGGGCAGTGTCTGATGGCTTAGGTCTGTTTCTAATGTGTTTCTTAACAACATGCTAAAGTGTGTGAGTGTCCATGGTGGGGGCACAGGGCAGTTTCCTTTCACAGCCAGGCTTCATGGGAGAGACGTAAGGACCAGCAGAGCAGGGTCTGGTCTGTGCCCATATTCACTGGGGGAGCTGCCCCAGAGCACTCGTCACCAACCCACCAATAACAACCACCATTTTCAACACTGGCCTCTTACTGCAGCCTGGAGAGGTTCTTTGGCCCTCCATGGAGGGACACTGAATGATGAGGTCAGAAGCATCTGTCTGCATTGTACCGATGAGATGTAAGCATGCACATGGTGTGTGTGCGGAGAGATGGACTGAGTGAGAACAATGCCACCAGGTATTCCGAGGGGTGTGTGCTGAGCTGACCTTGGCTGGACGTCAGGTGCCCACCAATACACTCTATCACTCTCACTCCTCAGCTGGGTAGGGGGAGGAAAAATACGATGAAAGGCTTGTGGATTGAGATAAGGACAGGGAGATCACTCAGCAATTACCGCCATGGGCAAAACAGACCCACCTTTCATTTATTACCAATCAAATCAGAGTAGGGTAATAAGAAATAAAAACAAATCTTAAAACACCTTCCTCCCATCTCTCCCTTCTTCTCCAGCTCAACTTCCCTCCTGAATTCTCTAATTCCTCCCCCCGAGTGGCACAGAGGGACGGGGAATGGGGGCTGTGGTCAGTTCATCACAGATTGTCTCTGCCTCTCCTTCCTCCACATACTCTTCCCCTGCTCCAGGGTGGGGTCCCACCCGTGGGAGACTCCTCCACAAACTTCTCCAATGTGGGTCCTTCCCACAGGCTGCAGTTCTTGACAAACTGCTCCAGCATGGGTTCCTTCCAAGGGGTGCAGTCCCTCAGGAACAAACTGCTCCAACGTGGGCTCTTCTCCCCAAGGGGTCACAGGTCCTGCCAGGGGCCTACTCCAGCATGGGTTCTCCACAGGGTCACAGCCTTCTTCAGGCACATCCACCTACTCCGGCGTGGGGTCCTCCATGGTCTGCAGGATTATATTTCATCCACCGTGGGCCTCCATGGGCTGTAGGGGGACAGCCTGCCTCACCACAGTCTTCACCACAGGCTGCAGGGGAATCTTTGCTCCAGCACATGGAGCAAGTCCTCCCCCTCTTTCTTCACTGACCGTGGTGTCTGCAGGGCTGTTTCTCCCACATATTCTCACTCCTTTCTCCCAGCTGCTCTTGTGCAGCACTTTTTCCCCCCTTCTTAAATGTGTTATCACAGAGGTGCTACCACTGTCGCTGATTGACTCAGCTTTGGTCAGCAGTGGGTCCATCTTGGAGCCAGCTGGCATTGGCTCTGTCTTGCATAGGGGGAACTTACGGCATTTTCTCACAGAAGCCACCCCTGTAGCCTCCCCACTGCCTAAACCTTGCTGCCCAAACCAAACACAGGATTCCATGAAGGCCTGTGGGACTGTGTCTTGAGGTTTCCTCACGTTGAGAGCAATGGTCCCTGGGAAAACACCTGAATGCAGCACTGGGATGTGCTTCCTTGAACTAAGGTCCCTGCATCCATTCTTGGGGTATCTCAGATGAGTGCAGAGCAGAGCAATACATCGCAGGGCTGAAGTGTCCCCCAGCCTCTGGCAATGGCACGAGGAGGACAGGGAGACACTGTGTTTGCTGCAATGCACTGCTTCTGCATGTGCAAGGGAAGGACTCCTGCCTCTGAACTCCCCTGTGTGGGAAAGGAGTGCACGAGGCCAGCTCAGGTGTGGACACCTCACAGAGCCCTGGCATTATGTCTCAGTTTGTATCCGTTGCCCCTAGTCCTGTTGATGGACACCACTGCAAACAGACTGCTTCCGTCCTCGTGACTTCCGCCCTTAAGATATTTGTACGTGTTAATGAGGTCCCCTCTCAGTCTTCTCTTCTCCAGGTTGAACAAGCCCAGCTCCCTCAGCCTTTCCTCCTAGGGGAGATGCTCCAGTCCCCTCATCATCCTTGTTGCTCTCCTCTGGACTCTTTCGAGGAGTTCCTCATCTTTCTTGAACTGGGGAGCCCAGAACTGGACACAGTGCTCCAGGTGGGATCTCACCAGGGCAGAGGAGAGGGGGAGGAGAGTGCTGGCCACACTCCTCTTGATGCACACCAGAATACCATTGGCCTTCTTGGCAACAAGGGCACACTGCTGGCTCATGGTCAGCTTGTCGTCTACCAGGACTCCCAGGTCCCTCTGGGCAGAGCTGCTTCCCAGCAGGTCAGCCCCCAGCCTGTACTGGTGCATGGGGTTTGACCTCCCCAGGTGCAGCACTCGACACTTGCCCTTGTTGAACTTCATCAGGTTCCTCTCCACCCAACTCTCCAGCCTGTCCAGGTCCCGCTGAATGGCAGTGCAGCCTCCCGGCGTATCAGCCACTCCTCCCAGTTTGGTGTCATGGGCAAAATTGCTGAGGGTACACTCTGTCCCCTCGTCCAGGCCATCGATGAACAAGTTGAACAAGACTGGGCCGAGTACCGAGCCCTGGGAACTCCACTAACTACTGGCCTCCAACTGGATCAGAACCCTCTGAGCCCTGATGTTCAGTCAGTTCCCAATCCACCTCACTGTTCACTCATCCAACGCACACTTCTTGAGCTTCCCTATGAGGATGTTGTGGGAGACAGTGTCAAAAGCCTTGCTGAAGTCAAGGTAGATAACATCCACCGCTCTCCCCTCGTCTACCCATCCAGTCATGCCATCGTAGAAGGCTATCAGATTGGTCAGGCATGATTTCCCCTTGGTGAATCTGTGCTGGGTACTCCTGATGATCTTCTTTTCATCTGCTTGCTTGGAGAGGACACCCAGAATGAGTTGTTCCATCACTTTTCCCGGGACGGAGGTGAGACTAACCGGCGTGTAGTTCCCTGGGTCCTCCTTCTTGCCCTTTTTGAAGACTGGAGTGACATTGGCTACCCTCCAGTCCTCAAGCACCTCTCCTGTTCTCCACGACCTTTCACAGATGATGGAAAGTGGCTCAGCAATGACGTCTGTCAGCTGTCACAGCACTCATGAGCGCATTCCATCGGGACCCATGGATTTGTGGGTGTCCAGCTTGCTTAAAAGATCCTTAGCCTGATCCACCTCAACCGAGGGAAGGTCTTCCTTTCTGCAGGCTTGCTCGCTTACCTCCAAGGAGTGGGGAGCCTGAGGGCCAGCCTTGGCAGTGAAGACTGAAGCAAAGAAGGCATTCAGTAGCTCTGCCTTCTCTGTATCCTCTGTCACCAGGGCACCCACTTCATTCAGCAGTGGTCCCACATTTTCTCTAGTCTTCCGTTTGCTGCTGATATACTTGAAGAAGCCCTTCTTGCTATCCTTGATATCCTTCACCAGATTTAATTCCAGGTGGACCTTGGCCTTTCTCATTGCTTCCCTGCATGCTCTGACAGCATTCCTGTATGCCTCCCAAGTGGCCTGACCCTCTTTCCACATTCCATAGAGCTTTCTCTTTTCTTTGAGTTTTACTAGAAGCTCCTTGGTCATCCATGCAGGCCTCCTGCCTCGTTTACTTGATTTCCTACTCATGGAGATGCACGGATCCTGAGCATGGAGGAAGAGCTGCTTAAACAGCAGCCAGCTCTCTTGGACTGCCCTACCTTCAGGAGCCTTAGCCCATGGAATTCTTCCAAGTAGGACCGTGAAGAGGCCTAAGTGAGCTCTCCTGAAGTCCGATGTTGCGGTCCTACTTATTGATCTGCTTCCACTGTGCAGAATCTGGAACTCTACCGTCTCATGGTTGCTGCAGCCAAGGCTGCCCCCTACCTTCACATCTTCAACCAGTTCTTCTTTATTTGTTAGCACAAGGTCCAGTAGCGCTCCTCTCCTTGTTGGCTCCTCCACCACCTGTGTCAAAAAGTCATCATCGATGTTCTGCAGGAACCTCCTGGACTGTGCACACCTTACCATGTTGTTCTTCCAGTTGACATCCGGATAGTTGAAGTCTGCCATGAGAACCAGGGCCTGTGACTGCAAGGCTACTCTTAGCTGTCTATAGAAGGCCTCATCTACTTCCTCATCCTGGTTGGGTGGTCTAGTAAACACCCACCACAGAGTCACCCATGCTGGCCTGCCCCTTAATTTTTACCCACAAGCTTTCAACTTGTTCTTCATCTGCTCCCTGGTAGAGCTCTATAGATTCCAGATGTATTCCAAGATATTGATAATGAATCCCGGCAGCCCAAAGCAACCCCCAGTATCAATACAGGCTGGCAGAAGAAAGGATCGAGAGCAGCCCTGCCAAGAGGGACATGGGGGTACTGATGGACGAAAAGCGGTCAACCCTACCCTGGGCTGCATCAAGAGAAGCGTGGCCAGCAGGGCGATGGAGGTGATTCCACCCCTCTACTCTGCTCTGGTGAGACCTCACCTGGAGCCCTGCGTCCAGCTCTGGAGCCCTCAGCACAAGAAGGACATGGACCTGTTGGAGCAGGGCCAGAGGAGGGCTACTAAAATGATCCAAGGGGCTACTAAAATGATCCGAGGGCTGGAGCACCTCTCCTGTGAGGCCAGGCTGGGAAAGTTGTGGGTGTTCAGCCTGGAGAAGAGGAGGCTGCGGGCAGAGCTGATTGCAGCTGGTCAGGGTTTAAAGGGGGCCCATAGGAAAGATGGGGAGAATCTTTTTAGCAGGGCCAGCTGTGCCAGGACAAGGGGTGATGGCTTTAAACTAAAACAGGGTAGGGTTTAGTCTGGATCTAAGGAAGAAATTCTTTACAATGAGGGTGGTAAAACACTGGAACCACCCTGTCCCGCGGGGGGATCCTGGCTCTGTGCCCCCCACCCAGCTTTTATAAGGGGTGCTGGGCTGACGGCCTCATGACAGGAGCGCCTTATAGGGCCCACCTCACACTGACGTCACAATGGCCCCACGGTGTCGCCCGGCTGCACCCCGGCACCATGGCTACCAGCCGGCCCCAGCCCACAGGAGGAGGGTGGCCGCCCCGCACCAGCACCAGCCCCGTGTCACCACCCCCCCTATGCCAGCAGCACGGAGGCGGTGGTGGCCGCAGCTCTCGGGGACACCGGCTCCGCAGACACCCAGTGCTGGGCTCAGCTCGAAGATGGCCCGAATCCAGCCCAGCTGGCAGAAAAACACACAACTCGTCCCTCTTCTCCATCTGCGCTCAGCCTCAGTGGCCAAGGCTCAAAGGGCCTTGCAAAGCACGTCAGCAGTTTCCCTCTCCTACTGGGGCAGTGTGTGGAGGCTCCATCTCATGCAAAAGGAGCAGGGCCAGAATCAGAGAGAAGAGGGGAGGGAGCATCCTAACACACCAGGCGCTCATTTCCCAGCATTGCACCCATAGGTGCAGCTGCGATCATTTAAGAATTCTCCTGGGGATGCTGCTGTGTTCAGGTGGGGTGGAGGCACCTGGGGTTGTGTGCAGCCAGTAAATGGTGTGGGGACTATGCCCTGGCCTCATGCAGCCTGTCTGGGAGCGTCCCATCCCAGTGCAAAGCCGATTCCAGCAGAAGGGAACCCAGCTTCAGCTTGCCTCTCGCATGGGAGCCTCCCTGCACTGGCCCCGACCACCCTGTGGGTGAGGGTCAGAGGTAAAGGTAATGGTGGTAGGGACGACATTGTTGTGGGAGACAAGGAACCCATTGAAGTCTATTTGTGGATTTTAGTCACCCTGGCATTCACTGGAAAGGGACCAAACCAGCGTACAAACAGTCCTGGAGATTTCTGGAGGGACTTGGGACACAGCTTGTGACACAGGTCTTTGTAGTGCAGCTGCCAGATTGGGCAACGATAGTGATGCTCATCTGCATCTGTTACATTCGAAGAAGGAAGAGCTGGGCGTGGATATGAAAGCCAGTGTCAGCCTTGGCTGGCATGACCATGAAATAGCGGGCTCTCACCTCCCGAGGGGAAGGAGAATAGAAGAGTGCAGGTGCTAGACCTCAGAGGAGCAGACTTTGGCCTGGTCTTGCGACTTCTAGTTGGCGAGGTGTCCATGTGAGCAGCACAGAAGGGCAGCAGAGCTCCATACAATTGGTCTTCGAGGACAGTGTCTTTCAAGTACAAGACTCTGCATAGCAATAGTCAGGAAAAGAAGCAGAGCTCTAGGGAGAGAAGGTTGAGGAATCAGGAAACTCATGGGGAAGCTCTAAAGAAAAAAGGAAGCACGCAAGAGGTAGATGCAAAGATTAAAACAAAAGATGAATACAGAAATATTTTTGGTTTGAGAAAAGCCAAAACTCCTGCAGACCTGACATTTGAGAGGGAGTTCAAGGGCACAACGATGAGCTATTACTGCTTGAGGAAGAGTTAAAGAAGAAATGAAGATAATGCGTGCCCACTGATGAAATCACTACGTGTAGGTGTGGATAGGTGTGAGGAGCTCTCGGCCTTTGTCTTCCCCATCAAGGTCTCCCAGTTCCACGTGCCTACAAGACAGAAGCCCAGAAATCCAGCAGTGGATGGAGATCTTACTTGGGTAAGGTCAACCCTTAGTACTACATTCCAATGGAACCCGTATTGGCAATACACAGCATGATACCCAATTCACAAGTCCATCTCTGAAGAGATTCAGATGAAGGGTGGTCTTGCCCCGTTTGTGTCCAAAGATGGCCTGGACACTGCTGGTTTCCCTCTCCAGAGAGTGGCAGAGGCTGGATCCCCTTCTCAGGACAGACTCCTTGCCAGGAAGCCACAGCCATGGGGGTAGCTCACCTGGTTCTTACCGGCACTTGACTCACCATCCATTTTGGTGTAGTTGGTGCATTTCTGTGACTGCTCTTTCTTCACAGAAGATCATCAAAAGCCAACTGTGTCATAAGGGATGGTCATGAAGGCCCTGGTATTGCCTGGAAAGCTCACCATGAGTTCTGGAGGCAGTGGGGACGATTGTAATAATCACCAGGAAGCTCCAGGAAGCTCAAGGCCTCTTCTAAAGAGTGAGTCGCCTTGAGCATCAGTGATTGGCCATGTGTAGGTGTGGGAGAGAGGGTTGGGGGATTTCAGTGGGAAAGAGGGGAGTGGCTGATGGCCCTGACTAGTCCCACACATGAAAAGCAGTTGACGTCTGGATGTGAAGGAGCATTACGAAAAGGTTTATCCTACAGCAGGAAGGAAGGCCCCTCCTGGGCAAATCAGGGACGATACGGACGTTTCCATCTCGTGTGAACGCCTCAGCCTGGCAGATGGGGAATGCCCGCTGCTGGGGGTGGCTCTGCTCTGCCATCCACATGAGCTCACCTTGCAGACCAGCACTCTTGGATGCAACTTCTGCAGCCCTGTGGACTGATAAGGGGTTGGTTTGCCAAAGTAACCCCCAGCTTGATCCCTATCCACTGCTGCTGCTTCTTCTCCAGAGTCCCCAGTGTCCTGCCTTAAATCACAAAGGCCTGGGAGAACTCACTGGTGGTAACTGAGGCAAAGAAGCCATAGATCGATCTACACGTCCTCTTAATGCAGCAGTGGCCCCACATTCTCTCTCTTTCTTCTTGAACTGTTCCTGATGAAGCAACAGCTCATCTTGGTTCCCCTTGCATTTCCTCTCCAGCTTCAGTTGAGTTTTTTCTAAGGATCACTGCTGCACTTGCAGGATGTTGTCCTTGAAAACAAGATGTTTCCAGGCACATGGTGAAAATGATTGGTCTGTTCCTTGGCTGTATCACCATGGGTGTGAGTACAGACCCCACTGTGATGTGCTTTGTGTTCAGGCAATGCCTGCAGTTGTTGGGTAGAGGAGGGACAGACCTTGCCCCTCTGATGGCATCTGATGACTGATGCCTCTGACTGATGACAACAGCCAATGGCACACAGGCAACCAATCGCACTCCATGTGATGCCATCTGGGGTCTCTGTCACACACATGGCCTGTACGGGCATTGTCTTTCCTGGAGGTCCTCTGCTGGTCCTTCAAGCCAGGGCATCTCATGTAGCTCCCTGAGCCTGGATGTGAACAGGAAATGGAGCAGATACCCTGAATTCTGTAAGTCGGTGTGGGGATGAACATGAGGCAACTGGCAACGTGGCCAGTGGAGATCTAGTAAATCCAGCAGAAGAGAGAGACTGAGCTCTGCCTATGTCACCTGACTCCAACTGTTCAGGTGAACAACTCTATGAGCTGCCCTGACCATCATGAGTTCAGCTGCCCTGCAGTTGGACATCAGCTGTCATTGCATTTGGCCCAAGGGAATTCTCAACAGCCTCCAAGAGGATGCCCCCAGGTGCTGCCCTACCTCTACGAGCTGCTCCATTTCAGTTCACAGCTCCCTGAATGTGTCTTTGACCACCTCTGGCACCTCAGATGTCACCAGACATTTCCATCTCTCTCCTAGCATCCATTGATGAGGATGGGAGCTGAGACAAGGAGCTCCCGTGCATTTCCCTGTATTTGCAGCCCAGGTGTCCAGTCTATTGATGGAACAAGGACAGGTCATTCTAATGCCAAACTCTTCTGCTCACTGGAGAAATTACAGTGCTGGGAAGAAGTGTCTCTCCCCAGCTGAGGGAGGGAACATCAGCGATGACTTCAGTCTGTTGCACAGAGCCCCAAGGGGGCAGAGCAAGTGGTGCCTTGGGCTGGTCCTGTGCTGCTGAGCTGGGCTGGGCTCCTGGGATGGAGGGAGCTGATGGCAAGGGGGCAGCGCTGCCGAGAGACAGCTCTGCCCAGGAGCAGCTCCTCTGCAAAGCGCAGCAGGGCTGAGGGCACTGCCTGCAGGCAGCAAGGGGAGAGGAGCGAGGCAGAGAGAGCTTAAAGGCAGCCTGGGGTGGGAAGAAGCTAAGAGATCAGCAGTAGAGAAATCTTGACAGAGAGTAAGTCTGTGGCTGCAGAGCATTGCATCTGCAGATCCTGGTGGGATCTCCTAAAGATGGCACATCGCAGAGCCTACGTGATAGGTAAGTACAACCCTCAGACTTTCTCTGGTGCAGAGGAGGAGAACGTGCTGCAGAGCAGGGACTCCCTGCTGCCCCATCAGAGGGACAGGGCATGACGGCTGCCTTCTCCCAGGGAGGGCTGAGGGTGTGAAGGTGGGTGTGCAGGCAGGGGTGCCCAGGGCTGTCCTTCCCAGCAGGGTCCCTGCACCCCAGGGGGCTGTGTGCTGGGGCAGGGACTCTGCCGCCTGCCAGGGTCAGCACTCAGCCTGCCCAGGGCGTTCCCCATGGTCCTGAGGGGAGAAGCTGTGGGTGACCCCAGTCACGCAGTATTTCTGCTGTTGAGAGTGTGCTGTGTGGTCAGGACTTTTCCAAGGGGATGCCTGGAGGGGAAGCTCAAGGCATATATAGAGACATTCTGTAAGGATAAGGAGCTTCCTGAGTCTGTCATTCCAGGGGGGTGCAGGGCATGCAATAAAACAGGCAAAAAGGAAAAGGAGATTTCAAGTTTTAACAAGTCACAGAGGCTGCTAAACTGAAACTTAGAGTGATCAGTAGGTCTCCCTGGTATGTGCCTTCAGCCTCTCCTCTGCTTATGGACAGCACCACCATCCCCTCTGCTGAACACATCATGATTGTGCTGACCTCTGCTTTTCCACTGCAAACAGGACCACGCGCCCAGGCAGTGCCCTGCAAACAGGCAGGGTTCTGTAGGGCCAGGGGGAGGGCACAGAGGTTGGGATGGGGTCTGTGAGCACTGACAGGGAAAAGACATGGGACAGAGAAACACCTCCCAGGGTGAGCATCTCCAGGCAGCAGGGATATGAACAAGGAATGAAAAGGATCCAAACCCAGAGATGGTGGGAACCATCTCCTCTGCAGCCAGAGCTCCAGCAGAGCCGTGGGGCAGCTCTCCATCCCCGTGGCCATTTCCCTCTGCAGAGCCCAGGGGCTGAGAGCAGCTGCCCGGCCATGGTGGTGCCTGGGAGGTGGGGTGCAGAGCTGGGGCAGGGTAACGCTGCCTGAGGGCCCGCCTGCCTCTGCCCTGGCCTCTCTAAGCTCACTGTATTGTTCTTTGTTCCTCTACTGGTCTGTGGGTTTGCTATTGTTATTTCATTCCTGCCTCCAGCCTGTCTGGGGAGGTGGATTTTCAGCTGCAGATTCACATGCTGATCTTGTGGACCCCCATGCAGGTTTTTCCATGGGCATACTTGTTCCAGATTTCTTCTAATCTGTTAGGGCTGTCTGCAATGCAGCCTGCTGGGTTGGACATTAACCTGCTTTTCTCTTAACCCAATGTTATCATTTGAGATCTTGGCTATCACCTTGGGGATTCCTACCAAGCTGTGAGCTGCCTTCCATGAAGAAAACCTGTCCCATAACGCCTTTATCTTATTTGAAAGCCCCATGTAAAAGTGCAGAGATACGACGATCGAGAAAATTCTATTCCTATGGGAATAAGGAAGCATATGTGTGTCCTTGGCTAAAAGTATTGAGAAAGGTTGAGACATTTATTAGCCTCCATTGGATAATTCTGCTCTCAACAGGGTCTGATTGCTTTTCAGGGTAACATAAGAGGTTTATCACCCTTCATCTCCAAAAGGTGCAAGAAAGGATGCATGGGAAAGAGCTGAAGAAACAGAGCAGGTCCCCTCACTCTGCACTAAGCCACAGGCAATCCTCTTGCCTCACAGGACTCGCTGTGCTGTCCCTGAGTGCAGCAGAAATGCTGAAAGTTTCTGACATCCAAGAAAACAGCGCAGGTAAGATGGGGGGAGGTTAAAAAACCCAAACCTCTTGAAATGCCTTCTGCTATCTCTATTCCTTAGCACTGGGGGTGCAGATGCTGACAAATCTTCCAAGATTAGGAGTGGTTTCATCTGACAAAGTCAAACACCAGGAGTGACCCCTGCTCCCACCGTTCCCATGAGCTCCCTGCTGCAGAGCAGGGCTGACTCCTCAGCAGCCAGCGGGCAGAGGCCCTGCTCCTCACAGAATGCTCAGCCAGCACAAGCCTGAGCTGCAACCACTGAGCTGAAGGAAGGTCTCCTGGGAAAGGAATGGAAGGGGAGTGGAGCGAAGCAGGGTGAAGATCTAGGAGAAAGGCTTTGATTTTCCTCACAGAAGTCTTCCTTAATGCTTCATTGTCTCTTCCTCTAACAACAGGTCCCCATGCCCAGAGGCAGCAGATGTCCAACAGCAGCTCCATCACCCAATTCCTCCTCCTGGCATTCGCAGACACACGGGAGCTGCAGCTCTTGCACTTCTGGCTCTTCCTGGGCATCTACCTGGCTGCCCTCCTGGGCAACGGCCTCATCATCACCGCCATAGCCTGCGACCACCGCCTCCACACCCCCATGTACTTCTTCCTCCTCAACCTCTCCCTCCTCGACCTGGGATCCATCTCCACCACTCTCCCCAAGTCCATGGCCAATTCCCTGTGGGACACCAGAGACATCTCCTACTCTGGATGTGCTGCTCAGGTCTTTCTATTTGCCTTCTTGGTAGCAGCAGAATATTTTCTTCTCACTGTCATGGCCTATGACTGCTACGTTGCCATCTGCAAACCCCTGCACTACGGGACCCTCCTGGGCAGCAGAGCTTGTGTCCACATGGCAGCAGCTGCCTGGGGAAGTGGTTTTCTCAATGCTCTCCTGCACACGGCCAATACATTTTCCATACCCCTCTGCAAGGGCAATGCCGTGGACCAGTTCTTCTGTGAAATCCCCCAGATCCTCAAGCTCTCCTGCTCAGACTCAGACTACCTCAGGGAAGCTGGCCTTATTGGCATTAGTCTTTCTTTAGTTTTTGTCTGTTTTGTTTTCATTGTGCTGTCCTATGTGCAGATCTTCAGGGCCGTGCTGAGGATCCCCTCTCAGCAGGGACGGCACAAAGCCTTTTCCACGTGCCTCCCTCACCTGGCCGTGGTCTCCCTGTTTGTCAGCACTGGCATGTTTGCCTACCTGAAGCCCCCCTCCATCTCCTCCCCATCCCTGGATCTGGTGGTGGCAGTGCTGTACTCAGTGGTGCCTCAAACAGTGAACCCCCTCATCTACAGCATGAGGAACCAGGAGTTCAAGGATGCTGCATTGAAACTGATGGCTGGAAGTTTTCAGGAAGCTAATTTGATCAGAGTCTCTCAGCAGCAATAATCTGCCCACATCCCTTCACAGGTGATTTCCAATGTGTCTGGGTAACAGCCTGTGCTTTGGGTATTTGTGA
>JADKXX010010491.1:0-34266 GCA_017310255.1 Butorides virescens | reverse complement strand
GGGAGTGGACATTTTGTTTTAATCGCTCCAGCGCTCAGCAGCTGTGGCACAGAACAGCCTGCTGCAGCTGGACGGCTCCTCCGGGGACCAGCCACTCCGGCTGGGGGTGCTTTTCCAACTGGTTTTCAGAGGGCGCGTAGCCCAGACCCGATCCAGCGGGGGTTTTTGCCTCCCTTTTCCCCTCTCCCGGCATCTGGCCCGCACCAAGCAGGGATGCTCTTCGTGGCTGTGCTGGAAATACTGCCGGCTGGTTGGCCCTGCCTCAGTTTCCCCACGTGCAAAGCAGGGAAGCTGACCCCTGCCCCTCTCGCCCATAGATAAGCTGTTTGTTTGCCAAGTGCTCAGAGGTCCTGGGGCGCGATCTATGAATTGGTGGAACTGGGAATGTCGGTCTGCGGGGGGGGGGGGGTTCTGCTCCGCCGGCCCAGGCTCCGTGCAGGCGCAGAGCAGGGCACCGTGGGGACGGGGACACCCAGCCCCACGCCAGAAACCCCAGCGGGGACCCAGGCAGCAAAGCTCTGCCCCCGCTCCTGGCCCTCGGGGAACAGCCCAGGCTCCTGCTTGTGGATGAGATTCCCCTCTTTGCTCCCCAAAACCTTTGCTACCAGAGTCAGGAATGCACCGGCCACCCTCCCGCCGTGGCCACCTGCACCTTCGCACCGGCCGCTCCCCATGGCGCGGCCCCGTCCCGGCCCCCTTCCGACAGCCGGATCCATCGCCGCGGCCGCCCCGCTGCCCATCACTCACCCTGCCTCCCCGGAGCTCCGGCCCTGAAGGTTTCCACTCCTTAAATCACCGTCATCCCCCCTCCAGGCATTGCTGGCAGCCAGCAAAGGGGGGCAGCTGGCTCGGGAGGGAAGAACAGGGAGGGGGGGCTGGGGACGGGGGGGCCGAGCCCCTTCCTGGAGCGTGACGAGGTTTCTACCAGGCTGGCCCGGGGGCGAGCGGCTCTGGCAGCGCCGGGGCGAGGGGCCAGGGGAGCCTGGTGGTTGTAATCCGCCGGGATGTGCAGAGGGGCTGCCACGCTCCAGCCCCAGTTATTTTCCTTCTGTCCAGGGGTCCCCGGAGTCCCCCCGTTGGGTTTTGCTCTCGCTGAACTCGCTGGTGAAATCTTCATCAGTGCTGAGCAGGGCTGGAGGGGGTGAAATGCTCGTCCCACCCCATCCCATCCCACCCCATCCCATCCCACCCCATCCCATCCCATCCCACCCCATCCCACCCCATCCCCCCCCATCCCTCCCATCCCATCCCACCCATCCCATCCCATCCCATCCCACCCATCCCATCCCATCCCATCTCATGAAGACCCCAGTGCCCCCCAACACCATCCAGCCCAGCTCAACCCAGCACCCTTCCCTGGTTGGGAAAGGGAAATGGTGAATCCCTCCCCCTGGGGCCGAAGGACGCTTTCTCCCCAAGATTTCCTCCAAGCCGGGCGATAAATGGGGAAATAAACTCGACCAGATTGCAGCTTCCTAACGAACTCAGCCCCCTCCTCGCGGCGAGCGTCCACCCCAGCAGCTAAAGCCCTTCGGGGCTGGACGGTGCCCGGCTCTCAGGGATGCGGGACCAGCCTGAGCAGCGGGAGCTCAGCTGTGTCCCCGTTTTCCCCTTTTAGACCCCCGAATCGCACAGCCCGCGGGCGGGGGGTGCTGCGGTGTCAGAGGGCTCCCGCCACCTCTGCTTGCCATTAAAGTGCGAAACATTCTGCAGCACTTAGGGGGAATCAAAGGGATCCAGGGAGCCGCCTGGGTTTTCCGGGGGTAACGATGCAGCCATCGATGATGTCAGCTAACGGGGGGCCTCGAGTGACCCCCGCCGGCCCCCTCCCCCGGATCGCCATGGGGCTCCCCAGCCCCGTCCCCCGATGGGTGGCTCTTTCCCTCCGCCTTTAGCGAGGGCAGAAGGCGCTGCCTGCGCCTCCCCCCGGGATTTGGGGGGGCTTTGGCCTTTCCCTGCCTGGGCTGGGGCGGAGGGCAAGGAGGGGCCGGCGCGGCTCTGGGTGCCGGGTCCCTGCAGCCCAAACCTTCGCTCTGGGGGGGCTGTCTGGCCAAGTTTCCCCTCGCTGCCTCCTCCGTGCTCCAGTCCACGCTGGCCCCGGCAGACGCCGTCCGTCCCTCCATCCATCGGGCAGGGCGGGCGCGATGCTCTCCAGCATCCAGCGCTTTCCCCCCACGCCCACCCAGGGTGGGGGGATTTGGCCCCGGCAGAGCTGCTGAATCGGGGTCCTGGCAGGATCCCCAGGGAGAGGAGGGAAGGCGAGGAGGCCGGGGTTGCAGACGAAGCCCCCGCTGCCGCCCCGAGATGCTGTCCCTATGGCAACTGCTGCCAGCGCCGGCCGCAGCATCCGCTCCTCGTCCCCTCCGCTGCGGATCTGTGCAGGGAAGCGGGGCAGGAGCCTCCTGGGGAGGGCCGAGGGCGCTGGGGGGGGCTGAAGGTGGGGTGCCATTGCGGGGCTGCGAGGCGGGGTGGGAAACCGGGGGGGGTCTGCCTGCAGAGACATGGCAGAGCCAGTTTGGGGGGGGCCAGCAGAGCCGTGACCCCCCCGCTGCAGCTCAAGGTGCTGCTCCGGGGGATGCAGGGTGGCCAGACCCCAAACCCTTCCCTCCCCCTCTGCTCTGCCGTCCCCAGGAGGCTGCTCTGGGGGGCTGAGCCTTTGCGTCACCCAACAGAGACCCCTGCCTGCCCTTTGCCCCCACATCTCCTAACCCCCCCATTTCGGAGGGTGCTGGGGACCTTCCCAGCCTGAGCTGATGAGCCCAGCAATGGTCAGGCGAGGCTGGAGGTGGGAAGCCCCCCCCCCTGCAGGGTTTGAGCCCAGCTGGATTGAGTTAAGGACTTTTAGGCAAATGGGAGGTGGTGCTGGGGGGGCAGAGGCGTTGCCCCTGATATAAACCCAGAGCTCCTTGCAGGGTTTGTGGGGGGTTGTTCCAGAGAGCCCCCAGGCTCCCTGCTGTCCCCTCCTGAGCATGCTGGGGGTCCGGGGCGGTGCTGGGTCCTTCCCGGGGCTCGGCTGGGCGCGTGAACCTGCCGGGGTGTTCGGGAGGAACGCGTCTCCATCCGCCCCCCCGCAGGAGCGCGGCTCGGATCAGCGCCCGGCGGTGAAGTGCTCATGGAGGGGGAGCGCGGGGGGGCGAGGGGCTCCTCTGCGCTTCCAGGCTCATTAGCGTCCCTGCGGGGAATAAACCTGCACGGAGAATTGCTGCTCTGTGCCCGGGGGGGGCTGGGGGTGAAAGGCGTGGGTGAGCACATCGCCCCCCCTGGGGCAGCCCCCCGGGGCAGGAGGGCGAAGCAGGCGCCCTCGCCCCCCAGGAGATGCTGAACTGGGGCCGGGGCCGGCTGCTTCCCCAGGCGGAGCGGCCGCTCGGTGCTTCCCGCATCCCATCCCCGCATCCCATCCGTGTGGGATCCGGCAGAAATGAGCCTGGGGATGAGGAGGGTGCGGGCCGAAGGCTGGGCTGCAGCGGGTGGGTGTCGTGTGCTGGTGTGGGGCTGGGGGGGCCGGGGCGGGGGCCCTTCCCCCCCCCCCCCCCCCACCCCCATCAGGCTGAGCCTGGCGCGGGTGCTCGCCACGGCCGCCCCCCCCCCGTGTCCTCGGAGCCTCTTCCCAGCAACTGTGATTGAATCAGAAGGGAGCTAATTTCCCAGTCTGCTGAGATGATGAGGTAAACTAATTGCTGCCTTCATTCCCTATGCAAATCAGCCCGGAGCATCGGCAGGAGCAGGCTGGGAGCTGCCCGCTCCCCTTTTTGGGTGGGAGCTGCTGGGCGCCCAGCGCCACCGCTCACGCAGCACCCGTGCAGGTGGGGTGCACAGCTCTGTCCCCCCAGCGCCCTGCCCGGCCCCAGCCCCTGCAGCTCCATCACCCCGCTATAGCGCTGGGTTTCGGCAATGAGCCGTCCCCGCTGGGCTATGGCGGGGCTCGCGCCCGGCTGCGGGGGGTCGGCTGCGCCCCTAGAGCAGGGGAGAGGAGGGGAATCGCATGCTGCAGGCGTCTTGGGCTCTGGAAATCGGGTGGGAGCTTTATAAAGGTCAGATAAATGGAGATCAATTGGATAAGGGTAATCTGATTGGGACGAGCAGCGCTGCCTCCGCGTGGAAGCGGGCTTCCAGACCTGCTGGAATTCTCCGAGTAAACAAACAACGCTGAGGACGAGGAGGAAATTGGTAAAGGCAATTTCATTCTGGCTCCTTGAGAGGTTTTAATGAGGTCCATAACACGACAGCGCAAGAGAAACGCAGCTGAGGTTTGCAGCAGCGGGCTGGGCGTGCGGGGGAGCAGCCGATCCCCCCGGAGCAGCCGATCCCCCCGGAGCAGCAAATCCCCCCGGAGCAGCAGTGTCTGGCGTGGGGCAAGCGTCTCCCTGGTGGATGTGGCCGGGCCAAGGCCAGCAGCCCCAGGATGCTCTAACGGGGCTGCACCTCGGGGTGCACGGGGAGGTGGATCCCGCCGACCCCTCGGGGTCTGCGCCTGGGTTTGGTGACCTGGAGGGGTCCCGCGCTGGGCGGGCAGGGGCTCTGTCGGCGCCGTGGGAGGGGGAAACGCGGGTGCAGGAGGCTGGAGCATCTTCATAAGCCGCGGGTGGTTTGCCCCAGGGTCTCGGAGTGGCGCAGCCCTGTCCTCGCCGCTCTGGAGGAGCAGGGGCGGGATGCCCGGGCTGCGAGGCCGAGCCCTCAGACTCCCCGGGGACGCGCCAGACAGGCTGCACGCAAACAAACCATCACCCGACGCTCCTGTCGCCAAACGCTTCCCCCTGCGCCCGCTCAGCCACGCGCCGGACGCACGGCAAGCGGGCATGGGGGCCGAGGAGCTGCCGGCCCCGGGGTGGCCTTGGTCTGGGGGTCTGCTGGGGTCTGCTGAGCCGAGTGCGGGAAAGCCGGCGGGTTTGGGAAAGGCTCTCGCAGCCGGCAGGATGGAGGGGAGGAGGATGGAGGGGAGGAGGATGGAGGGGAGGAGGATGGAGGGGAGGAGGATGGAGGGGAGGAGGAGGAGGAGGGTGCGATGCTCAGCGTGCAGGGATGGGTTTTTGGCTGAGATGTGGGTCAGGGCTGGGGGCGAGCATCCTGGTGCGCAGACACAAGGAATTAAACCGAGCCCCTGTTCCGCCTCTTGTGCTGCCCAGGGGGTGGGGGCAGCTCCCCTGGTGTGGGGAGGGGCAGGGGACCCCTTTGCCACCGCTCTGGGGGTGCTGGTGGCTGGCTGAGCCCCCAGGCCACCTCCTGGCCACCCCCAGCAGGGCTGGGGGCCACAACCCCCCTTGTTTTGCCCTCTGGGTCCCGCTGGCAGCCCGGGCTGGGGAAGGGGTGGACGTGGCCACCCCGGCTGAAAGCTGAGCTGTGGCCACTGGCAGTGACGGATGGGCTGGGGGCTGGCTGCTGCTTTGCGACTCGCCGTGTTTTAAAAGCATTCCGGCTCCCTGGCTAATCAAGCGAGGGATTTGCTGAAGCCGCTTGAGGTCCCATTTTCTCTGGAACCCATTTCCATGGCATGAATCACCGAGTGGAATGAACTCAATTAGTTCAGACAGAGACAGGAGATAAATCAGGGTCCCATTAGGAAACCCTGAGGTTAATTTACGGCCTCGAGCCGCGCTGGCTGTCTCCCCCCCTCTCCCCATATGTGACCTGCTCCAGAGCGAGCCAAGGAGCGGGGTGGGATCGCCGTTATCTTTCCCCACGGTGGAAAAGGCACCGGCGTTATTCAGCAGCTCGCGGCCCCCGCCTTGGCCAGATGACCCAGATCTGGCGGGGTGGCGCAGCCTTCCTCGACGGGAGCCTCATTCACCCGCTTGCTCGCTCATCCATCACCGCTTCCCTGCAAAGGGATGCTTGGAAGAACTCTGCAGCCTTCCAGGAAACCTGGGCTGCCGCTTCCCTCGCAGCATCTCACGGCCCGGATGGTGGGGGCTTTGCCCTGTTAAATCCATACATCGGTGATGAGCTCCTTGGATCGCATCCTGCTTCCAATCTTGGGGGTGCTTGTTGGGCGATCGGATCCCCGTTAGCAGCTGAAGTGCTGCTGGATGGAGGCAGAGCTCCAGGAGGGGGAGGATGAACCCGGAGCTGGTCTCTCTGACCGCTCTTTCAAGCCTTGGACCCGCAAGGAGCGCCCGGATGATGCTCTTAATCGTATGATTTAGTTTTAGCTAGCGCTATGAGGAGCAGGGGGCTGGGCTCGATGGTCCTTGTGGGTCCCTCCCAACGTGAGATATTCTCTGCAGCGAGGTTGCTGGGCGCTCTGGAAGCTGCATCTCTACCTCAGGCATCAGCCTGAGATGCTGCTATCAATAATGTAGCTGCTCTGGTCTCCTTCCAGTCAATGGAGAGGGACAGGAATCTGCCGGGGACAATTTATCCCTTAGTTGGGCTGAATCACCGCCTGGGAAGGAAGAGGCAACGTCCATCCCTTGCTGAGGGGTCTGAAGGCAGCCGACTGCTCAGGGCAGCTCGGAGGGAGGACTTGTCTTTGTGCACGCACCCAACTTCACTTGCATCCCTGAGACAGGATTTTCCAGGGCACGTAGGATGCCAAAAGCCTGCCCTTTGCCTTAGAGCCAACGGGAAAGCCCTTGGAAAAGCCACTGGCGAGCCTGGGGCACTTGAGCCCTGGACCCAAATTTTCCACAAGTGGCTCCCTGGAGCGAGGAGCTGCCTGGGAGGCTCCTGGGGAAGAGCCGCCCCTCCCACACTGGTTTCCACCAGGAAGGTGCTCGTGTGTCCTTGCCAGAGCATCCCTGGCGATGCTGCACGGCGTTCCCAGCCCTTGGAGGCTGGAGGCTGTGGTGGCCCAGGGGGATCGGCGCTCCGGCTCGGCCCCAGGGGTGGTTTTGCTCTGGAGGTCTCTGGCTGCTGTCACCGAGCTTGAAAAGAAACCGCAGAGCACTAATGGGCTCCTTCAGCCGAGCCCTCGCGGGAGCAGGGTGCCTGCCTGCGGCGTTCGCAAGGGGCAGGATAGGAAATAGATGGATGGTGCATTTGAAACCTCAGCAGCCCGGGGATCTAATTACGGAGCATCCCGCTCCCTCCCTCCTGCACGCTCCGCTGCGGCCTCGCGGTGCGGCCCCGGAGCTCTCGGGGAGCAGCGACCCCGGCTGCAAGCCCAGCGGCACGGTGCAGCCCCGGGCTGTCGGGGCGGCTGGCGCCCGGGGGCAGCAGGAGACCCCAGCCCCGTCCTGGCGTGCGGAGGGGTTCCTCCGGGCTGGGGGCACCCCTCGTCCGAGCCAGGCTGTGCAGGTGGGATAATGGGGGGGGCTCTGCTGGAAAGCAGCTTTTCCCGGGATGCCCTTTCTCCAAGAGATGTGTTTAAAAACAAAAAAACCCATTGCCCTCTACCCAAACCCCCAGACCCAGAGCTTGCCGAGGGTTTGGCTTGGGCTCTTTGCTGAGGACGGGGCCGTGATCCGCTGGGTCGGGTCCTGCCTCTGTGCTTGAGCGCTCGGCTTGATAACTCCGCATAAACCTCTCGCCCAAAAGGTAGCGGCGGCTCCCTGCCCTGGCTCGGCCGCGGGGAGTGGGGCGAGGTGCTGGGGGTGAGAGCCGTGCGCCTGGCTCAGCACCCAGCCCTCTCCAGCACCTCCAAAGGGTATTAAAATTAAAAAAACCCATCCTGTGTGCCTTTCACCCCCACAATTGTGTTTAATTAAAAAAAGCAAGGGAGGAATCAGTGCAGCGCATCCATCTGTACGGAGCTTTGCTGAAAGCTTTGCTCGCTCCGCACGGAAACCCTTGAGCCCAAAGCGCTTCGAGCAGCGAATTGCTCCGGCTCGCACCGCGTCTGCGGGGCAGAGAGCGGCGCAGGCACCCCCCCCCCCCCCCCCGGGAAACCTCCCCCGGCGTCCCTGCCAGCCGCTGCCCTTGCCAGGGCTCCTCCGAGGCCGCAATCGCCCCTTCCCTCCTGCGATGCCACGGGGGGACCCCCCTTCGGCCCCTCCCAGGTTTGCAGGGTCCTGCTCTCTCCGCAGCCCTCAGGTCCCAGGGGAGGCAGCCGGGGGATCGCAGTAAAACAGGAAACCTTGGGAAAAACTCGGATGAACGTGGCCCCGGGCTGGAAGCGGAGCAACCCGAGAGGGCTCGGCCATGCGGGCACCGGGAAGGGCCTCCCGTCACGGTTAACCTGCGCCCTGGGGGAGCCGCGCCGAGCGGGGCCTGGGCATCTGCTGCGGGTCCCCAAAGATTTCAAAGCCTGGGGAGGATTTGGGGGAAAGCAGCAGCTTGGCTCCTCTGGACAGAGCATCCCCCCCCCGACAGCCGCCCGCGGCGGGGATGCTTCCCCCAGGCAGCGCGGAAAGGGGAGGGCGCGGGGGGAGCGAGTGCGCCCCAGCCTCGGCCAGGGAGCTCTGCTTCAGCCTGACCATCCTCATCCCCTCATCCCCTCCGGCGGGTGGCACGGTGGGCGAGGAGCTCCTGCCGCCTGCATTCGTGTCACCGAGCTCTGGGGTCACCGGCACAGCAGCGGAAGGGCAGTGGGGAGGATGGGGGGTGTGCAGGGGGAGGAAGGTCACCCCCCACCCCCCCCCAATGCCTGGGCGAAGGCAGAGCTGGCAGCAGCCGGGAGGGTCGCATCCAGAGGGGTCCTGTGCATCTACCGAGGCATCAACCTCCGTAACGCTCCGTGGCCAAGCCGACCCAGGATGGGGCTGGGGCAGAGGCTGCCGAGCCCTCGCAGGGGGCACCCCCCCAGGTCCCCCCCGCGGCGAGGGGCGGGCGAGGGGCGCTTTGAACAGCTCCGCTCTCGATATTTATCAGCCCTCGTAAAACCTCCGCGCAGAGGCCCCGGGGAGCAAATCTGGTGCGGTGCCGGCTTCCGAGACATCGCCCGGGGAAATAAATAACCCCCTGGCAGGGAGGTGGGGGGGAGCTGGGGGAAGGGGGGGGCAGTTCCTATCAGGGCAAGAATTCCCTCCAGTCTTTTTTGGCTTTCATTATTTAGCTTAGCAGCTTTTGTTTAAACCTTTTTACTGTCTGTATAAAGAGGCCGTTGGCGTTCCCAGGCGGATCGGCCCCCGCAGCGGCTGCTCCCGGAGGCGCGGGGCGGTTTGAGCAGGGAGGGCTCAGCCCCGGTCTCTCCTCGCCCAAAACCCCACGCGTGGCGGGTGCAGGACCCGGCCCCGGCAGTGTTCCCGAGACCCCGCGGCTCCCAAGCCCCCGTCCCTGCGTCCCCCTGGGCTGGGGAAGGGCAAGGGGGGGCGAGATGGGGGGAAGGTCCCCCCCGGGGGCTGCTGGCACCTGGGTCAGGGCCACCGTGCTGCAGGTCCCGAGTGATGCTGGGACACAAACAACCCCATAACACTGCCCAGCACCTGCCCCCCCCCGGCAGGATCCGGCCCCCCAGGACCCAAATTGCTGGGTGTTCACCACCCCCCAGCCCCTCCCCTGCAGCCTCAGCCTCCCCCTGCCAGAGCCGGGCAAACGCTTTGAACGAAGGCTCAGCTTTGGGAGAGGGGAGAGCAGAGGTCCTTGCTCCATTTAACTGGCAGCCACCGCAAGGCTTAATTGAATGAACGGATTTAGGGATTTCCCCTCCGCTGCAGGGGAGGTGGGGGTGGGAGCGGGGGCTGCACCCGTGTCCCAGCTTCGCCCGAGCTCCCTGACCCCGGGGCTCTCTGCTCCCCTCCACGCTGCAGCGCCTTCGCGGACCACTCGTCCTTCACCCCAGCAGGAAAAGGGGATTCCTCTTTTGCGGCCTCCCCTGCAAAGCGTTGCCCGGCGCTGGGGGCGACTGCCTGGTCCCACGGATTTGGCTTTGCAAGGTGGGGGCTCCGCGCCCCCCGAGCCGCCCCCAGCCCCACTCCTTTGTGCTGCCCCAGCCTGCCCGGTGGCTGAGTGAGCCCCATCCCCGCTGCAGAGCCGGAGCAGACCCCCAGCGAGGGACCCCAGCCGGGACCAGACCCCCGGCTCCCGCGTGCCCCATGCCGTGCCCTCCCCCAGCAGGGGTCTGGGGGAGCTGCCCCCCAAAATGCCTCTGCTGGACACTGCAGGGCTGTGCCCCAAGCTGGGGTCCCCTCCTTGCCCCAGTGCTGCGGGGACCCTCCTTGGCAGCGATGGGGGGGCCATGTGTCACCTTCTGGTGGGGGAGGTCTCCCCCAGGACGTAGCCAGGTCAGAGCCCACAGTGCCTGTCCTCGGGGGGGGGGGGGCTTTTCCCCAGCGCTGGGCTGAGCCCCCAGCCTGGGGGACCCGGCTCCCATCCCTCACGGGTGCACGCAGCAGCGCGTCCCCAGCGCGTCCCCAGCGCGTCCCCAGCGCGTCCCCGCCGCCACAACCTCCTGGTGCCGTGGTGGCGAGGGCTGACCCCAGCGGGGACCTGATGTTCAGCCGGTGTCTGCGGAGGAGCGGATGACTGGGCTTTCCCCGGGGGCTGAGCCCCCCCCCCGCTCCCGCCCTGGGACCCACCCAGCCCCCAAGGTCTGGCTCCAATAAACTTCAAAGCCTCCTCCATGGGCAGCCATCAGCTGAAGCGTTTTTTCATCTCCGTTTCGTGGTCGGATTCATTATTTCTGCTTGCTGCTGCCGAGGCTTCCCCGGCTCGCGTGGGGCAGGGATGCCGGGGGGGGGCTGGGGCACCCCCGCCTCGCCTGGGGCGGCTTCGCTGCTCTGCACATTGCAAAGCCAAGGGGGGACGGGGCAGGACGGGGCCTTGTCACGCGCGGCCAGAATTGGGGACAGCAAGAACTTATCCCGTGGATGAGAGCGTCGGGGGGAGGCAGGAACCAGTGGGGGGGGTGGGGGATGCCTTCCTTGGAGCCCCCCAGGTCCATCTGGGCTCAGCAGATTCCCCGTGGGGCAGGATCAGGCCATGCCTTCACCCTCCTGGCTTTGGGGACGTTTCGGCCGTGGCTTTCGGCCACATGAACTTTGCTGCGAGGTCTGGGAGCCCGGCTGCTGGGCTCAGCCCCAGGGCTGCCCCCCGAGACCCCCCCTGCCCCTGCCAGCCCCCGGCCCACAAAGAACCGGCTTTCTCAGCATCGTTTCCCCGATGCTCTGCGATCTGGCCGAGCGCAGCTGAGTTAAGGGTGGACTCGTCCGGCCCCGAGCTGCCTCTTTCCCAGTATCCGTGAAGCAAACATTAGGAGTGTCAGCGGGGAATTTAGGGAATCAATTGGCAGACACTTAAAGTGCATTGAAATTGGGGGGTATGGAGAAATAGGCAGCAAAAAGGTTTAATCCCTGAGAGCTCCCGGTTGTTAACGGTGCCAGGGAATGAAAACGCTGGGAGAGAGCCATGGGGGAAGTAATACCTGGGGAGCGATGGAGATGCATTTGGCAGAGCGAGCCGCCGGCCTTTGGCAGCCCGAGGAGTTAAAGGGAAGGGCTGGGGGCGCGGGGGGGCTCGGCTGGGGGCTGCAGCGCCTGCCAAGGCCAGCGGCGGGGCAGGCTCTGCCGGTGGGCAAAAGCAGGGGCTGGGAAACCCCCCGGTGCCGGCGACCCCCCCGGTGCCTGCCAGCCCCCTCTGCTCGGCTCTCGCCGCCAGCGCTGGTGATTCCTGCCCTGACTGGGAGCGAAGGGCCCCCGTGGGGTTTGGGCCCCCCCCCCCAGCGCTCTGCCCGCAGGACAAAAGCCGGCCCGGGGCTGCCTGACCCCGCCGCCGTTTCGGGGCGGTTTCTTTTCACGGCAGCTTCCACAAAGCGCCGGATTGTTTCCCCCCGGCAGCCGCCAGCGCTGGCAGCGTTCCTGCCTCCGCTGGGATGGGGGCGGCGGGGGGGGGGGGGGGGGGGGTTTTGTCCGGGGGGGGGGCCCCGGCGGGCGGGGGGGGGGGGGGGGGGGGGGGGGGGGCTGCAGTCACCGGGTGCACCCACCCCTCCTGACGGGCACACTGGGATGCTGGGGAGGAGCTGACCCGGGCCGGGACCGGGGCCACCGTGCCAGGAACAAGGTCACGGGCAGGGGCCGGGGGCGCGCAGCCGGGCTCGGCGGTGGGCGGGGGTCCCGCAGCTTCCCCGGGAGCCGATGGATCCGGCAGCGGTGGGCGGGGGTCCCGCAGCTTCCCCGGGAGCCGATCGGCTCGGAGTAGCCGGGCTGGGCTGGGGAGGCATCTGCCGGGGGCACGCAGACAGGGCGAGCACCTGGGCCTGATTGCACTCCCTAAATGAGCAATTAGGGACGTTACAGGAAGACTAAAACACCCCAGGCCTTCCCCTGGCCCCCTCCTAGCTCCCCTGGGAACAGCCCCCCCCGGCCGGCAGGAGGAGGATGCTGAGCCCGGCTGCTCCCAACGGGATGGGGGGCACGGCAGCCCCCCCGGGGGCGGAAGGGCGGGGGGGGGCCCGGCCGTGCGGGCAGCTGCTGGCGGCGGGGCGGACTGAAGTGCCATTGTCCCCGGGGCGGATGGGCTGCAGCGGGGGGGGGGGGGCAGGATTGGTCCCGGCGCGGGACGTGGCATGCGCTGAGCCCAGCCCAGCCGCCTGGGGGGCTCTCGGCTCAGGGTGGGGGAGCCCCAGGCTGGGCCAGCGATGGGGCTGGCGGGACGCGGCGGTCCCAGCCCGGGACCACTGGGAGGCACCGGCCCCATCCCCGCCCCCCACCTTGCTCTGAGCCGCGCAAAAACCACCAAGAGGGGGTTTCCCCCCGGGGGCACCCTGGCAGCGGAGACCCCCCCCGAATCCTGGCCAGGTTGCCCCCAAAACTGTCAATTCTGCTCTTTTTTTCCCTGCAGGTGAGCCGGGCGCTGTTCCTGCCCTCCCCGAAGCGGCACAGGAACGCCCCGGCCCACGGCAGAGCAGCTCCCGCCAGGCTCACGGGGGTCCCAGGGCTCCCCAGGCCCCCCCCCCCCCCCCGCCGGGGGCCCCCCCCCCCCCCCCCGCGTCCCGGGGCCACGCCGCAGCTTCGCCCTCCCGTGCCGCGGGGCCGGCTCCTTCCAGCGCGTTCGGTACCGAAGCGCCGCAGGGGGACGGCGCCCCCGGAGCCCCGGGCCGAGGGGAGCGGGGTGGGCGCAGCCGGCCGGGAGCCGTGGATCGCCCAGCCCGTGTGGGTGGGCTCGGCCGCCCCCATGGAGCACCCATGGGTGACCTTTTGGGTGGGTGCAGCGGGCTGGTGTTGGGGGAGCCGCGAATGAGCCGGGGAAGTGATGGCCACGCCAGAAAGGGGGGGGGGGATGTTGGGGCCCAGGGCGCGCTGGGTGTTACCCCAGTGTCTGTGGGGACCCCCCGTGCCCCCCAACGCCGGGGGTGGGAAGGTGCTCGTTAGAGGATGCTCCTGTGGCCTGGGGTATGAGCAGCCGTGCGCACCCCCGGGTGGGCACAGGAGGGGTGCGGGGAGGGGGGAGCCCTGGAGCTGCTCCCCACCGTGTGATGAGGAATTAATGAGCAGTTAATGAGGCGAGTCCAGCCCGCTAGCCCACCTGGCTGCTCTGGGGGGCTGGGGGGGGATGCTGCAGCAGCACACAAACTTCATTTGAGGGCCTGTACGCTTCCTAGCACCCCAAAAATGTTAATTTAAGTCTTAATTTAATGTAAATCTTAGTTTCCTGCAGCACTGCAAAGCCTCATCGTCGGGGGAAAGGAGCGGGGGCCGGCAGCGCGGGTCCTCGCTGTGCCAGGGCTCAGGCTTCAGGTCAGTGCTGGTGCGGGATGGGGTGCAGGGGGGCTCCTCACCCCCCCAGGCTGGGCTTTACCCCCCGCCCCAAGCCCTGCTTGCTCCCCCTGCCCCCCCTGCTTAACAGCAGCCAATTTGCTGGGAAGGAAATAAAAAGGTATGCAATTAAGAAGCTGGTAGCCACAACCAGAGAGGGTCAGCGGTTCATGTGCTAATGCAAGCAGATTTCGTTATGATTCATTAAGTCATTAACTCCCTTTTAATTGGAGCTCCTTTATGGAGAGGCCATTTTACCTTCGCAGAGAAAATGGGAGTTGGGAGCGAAGGGAGGATGGGAGCGAACCCGCATGGCGGGGCGGCCTCCGCATCCCCCGGGTTGGGGTTTGGCGCTGGAGAGCGGAGCAGCCCATTTACTGTTGAGATTTGGTGGGAGCCAGAGGAAGGGGATGGGGAGCAGCTGGAGAATGCGGGGCAGATAAAGGGGCTGGGGGTTTTGGGGGACCAAGGTCTTTGCTGGCCCAGCCCCAGCCTCCTCGGAGCTGCTGGCCGGCAATTACCAGCCATTACAGCCTTCCCGGGAGCGGCGCGGGGCTTAATGCAGCCGCTTTCAGCTGGCTGCTCGCTTCCACCCAGGAGGAAACTTTGTTAAGCGGCGATAACCATCGAGGAGAGCCGAGAAACCCTGGTCCCGGCGCCCGCGGGCAGCAGAGAGCCGGGATGCTCCGGCTCACCGGGCGTTGGGGAGCCCGGCGCGGCCGGCTGCTGCGTGGAGCTCGACCCCAGATTATTCTCTGATGGGATTAGGGATAATCCCGGGTTTCTCTAAATCCTCCAGGACTTTCCATCCTCCAACCCACAGCCGAGTCCTGCGCCTGCCTGGGGGTCCCAGCCCAGCGCCCCCGCCCGCCTGGGAGGCTTTTACTTCTCCAGGGTGAGTCAGGGGAACTTGCCTGAATGAAAGACAGGCTCAATTTTAAAGCAGATTAATTAAACTGCATTACGGGCCTGTGTGGACAGAGTTTAGAATGAAAACAGCCTTAATTCGATTTCTCTGACTTGCAAATCGTGGCAGGGAAGTCAGCTGAAATCACATTAAGGCCGTTTCCACTCTGAACCGTGTCCTCGCAGGGGCTTAATGTAGTTTAACTAATTTAATTTAAACGTTTATTGAGACTAACTGGGTTACGTGCCGGGCGCGGGGCTGGAGCTGCCGGGGCTCAGGCTGGGACCCCCAGGCAGGGCCAGGCGGGTGGGAACGGGGCGGCAGCATCAGCCCTGCTCCACTGTGCGTGAACCAAACCCATGGTTTGGGTTGGGAAACCTCATTTCTGCCAAAAGCCGTTCTCCCCTCGGGTGGCTCTGCCGCCGCATCCCTGCGGATCAACGCCTGCCTTCACAGCCCCACGTCCCCAGGGTCACCAGCCGCCGAGTGCTTGGATTCTCCGCAGTTTGCAAACTTCATGCCATAAATTTTTCGGGGGCAGCGCCGGCCGGGGACGCCCGGTTGCGGATGGCTGGAGAAGAGGAGGCTTTTTGTTCCCGTGCTGTGGTGGCCTGAGCTGGGCCGGGCTGCTCAGCCCTGGCCACACCACCCGAGGACAATGAGCCGCTTCTTGAAGCCGCCGATTCTTTGCCCCATGGAGGAATGTCCCCCCAAAATGCGGTGGACAGCAGTAGCCCCATCGAAAGACTCAAGCGAGGGGTGCAGCTCGTGTCCATCGCCTGCCAGCGGGGGCTCAGCTCAGCACTGTTTTGGGGTGCACCTCCACAGCCGCTTTCACCTCATTCCCTGGGGCACAGGATGCTCCTGGCTGCTTCAGGGCCACTCGGCCCCTCACCTCCATCCCAAACCTGGCGAGTTGCCGGCCACCAAGGCTTTGTGCCGTGTCCTTCAGCCCACGAAGCCGGAGACAGTCTCGGTGGGCGGCAGGGAGATGTCAGGTCCCCCCGTGCCACCAAGCAGTGTGTCAGCCCATACCGCCGGCATCAGCCCCGGCTGAATCACCCGCCAGATATTCCCCGCACAAAGGACCCATTTTCCTCTGGTTTTGCCGTGCGGGTGTCACCGGCTCCAAGCCGGCGGCTCCTGGGGCTCCCACCCTAAAACCCGGGCCCAGGACCAAAAAATCCCCATTCCCACAAGCCTTTTTCCCTTTTTTGCATGAATGGGAAGCACTCATTTTACAAGGCAAGGAAAAGGGAAGGGGCTGAACAAAACCAGCAGCAAATGCACCCACAACGGCTGCTGTGGAATGCAAAGCGTGGGGCAGGGGGGTGCAAAGCCCCGGCCCCCAGCTCCATAAATCCCAGGTTTAGTGATTGAATTGTGCCCTGCGTGAATCTCACGTCAAAAGGGAATAAATCTCCCGGTGTTTATAGCCGTGGCTTTGTCACCAATTAGGAGGTCGTTATTGGATTAGATGCAAGTAGATAGAAGCCTCCCGGGACAAAGCCATCCTTGGGGAAAAGCCCAGCGGCTGGTGGGGGATGCACCAGGACAGCGGTGGGCCATGGGGGCTGATCCTGCCGGAGGTGGAGGCAGATGCTCCCAGGGTTTATCCCTGGAGGGAGGCACGTGGCCGAGGGTGGGCACAGAAGCACCCAAAATTCAGCTTTACACTTCCCAATTGCTGCGGTTGTGGGTTGCCAGGATCTGGCCCCCAAATCAGTTTGTGGTGACTCCGGGTTTTGGGAACAGTGATCACAAGGAGGGCCGGGTCCGGCTCAGGGCAGCTTTTAGGGCTGGGCTGCAGCTCCCAGGGGCACCCCCCATTTCAGCTGGGCTCCAGGGGGGTCCTTGGCAGGTCCGGCCGCTGCTGAGCACCTCCACCTCATCCCGGTCCTCTCCAGCATCCGCTCCCCAGTGCTGCCGAGGCACAAAGGAGCTGTTGTGGCCTCGGAAGCAGCATCGCCAGACACAGGACAGGGCTTCCACAGCACATCTGTCTGCACAGCTGTGCCGGGGGACCCCGGGATGCCACAGGGTACCCGGGAGGGGGTGACCTTCCCAGGCAGGAGCTGCTCCAGCGTGGCCGCTCCAGGCTGCGCACACGGGGTTGGAGGCGCACGCCCATGAGAGCTGGGGATCGGGGACATCGGCTGGGACCTGCCCTCGCTTTTAGGGCCCTTGTCTGTCACCCCACTCGAAGGGCAGCACAGGAAGCCGGGAGGCTGCGGTACCGGACTCCATCGCTGGGGGGGCCGAGCAGCTCCGTGCCTCAGTTTCCCCACCGGCAGCGAGGCGGGGGGGACAGGGCCCCTCCGAGCTCGCCGAGGGGATGCGATGCTCCCTGGTCGCTCCTGGGATCTGCTGGGCCCTACAGGAGGGGGCTCAGCACCATTTTCGTCCTGAGACGCTGGCGGGGAGGACGTGGGCGGGGGTGGGGGGGAGCGAAGTCCCCTGCGCCCCGCGGTGTCGCACCCAGCCGGGAGGGGCCAGGACGGGGCTGCCTCGGGGGAAGGCGGCTCCTCCGCGCTCTCCCTGGCTTTCCTTCTCTTTCCATTCCCCTCTCCTCCCTTTCAATCAGGATTCCTGGAGCCGGTGGGAGAGCGCTGCTTCCCTCTAGCGGCGCCGGCCCGAAGGAGGCTCCTGGCGGGGGACTGCGGGGCCCGGGGCTGCCCGGCGCGGGGGCAGGGCCGGGCCGGGCCGCTGGGGTCTCTCCCGGGCACGGCCCCCGCTCCTCCGCACCGCTTACCCGCCGCCCCGGGAAAGGGCCGGCTCCGGGCGCGTTTTCTCCCGTGACAAGCGAGGAGCGGGCGCTCGCAGGCCCCGCTCCAGCCCGGCGCGCCCTCCGCCAGGACTACAGCTCCCAGGAGGCCTTGCGGGCAGCCGCAGCCAATGGCAAGCGGCCTTGCTCAGCGAGCGGGCCGCCGCGGGGCTGGCCGGGAGGCGTAGGGCGCCCGGCGGGGGGCGGGAGCGGCGGAACTACAAGTCCCAGAATGCCGCGGAGAAGCGCGCGGCCAATGAGGAGCGGGCGTCTTGGCGCGGCGCGCAGGCGCGCTGGGGCGGGCGGCCGCGGATTCATGTGGAGGTCAGGGGCGCTGCGGGAGGGGAGCGGGGCGGGAGGGCGCGGTGGGTCCCGGGGCCGGGGCCTGCGGGCGGGAGCGGGGCCTTGGCTCGCGGGGCGCCTGCCCTGGGGGCGAGAGGCCTAGGGAGGGAGCGGGGAGCGGGAGGCCTGGCGGGGGGGATCCGGCCTGTGGGAGGAGGCCGGGCCGGGTTCGGGGCATGGAGGGCCCGCAGCGGGGGGCCGGGGTAGCACGGAGGGGCTGGGGGGAGGCGGCCTGGCCCCGCGGGGTGCTGCGGGGCCTCGGGGCTCCTACGGGGCCTCGGGCCCTGAGCCCAGGGAGGGGGCGCGGGTGGCGGCGGCCCGCGGGGCTGGGGCGGCTGCTGGGGGCGGCAGAGCCGCGGCGGGGCGGGGGGGGACGCGCCGGTGCAGGGCGGGTTGTTTGGGATCCTCGGCTCCGAAGGCGCCTGCAAGCGGGACCGCTGGCCTCGCTAATGAGGCTTTAACGAGCTGGTGGGGCTTCGCAGGAGGGACTCTCTGAAGGGGCTGGCGCTGGACGTGTGAAATGGCCGCGAAGGTGTTTGAAAGCATCGGGAAGCTTGGCCTGGGCTTGGCTGTCGCGGGTGGGGTTGTCAATTCTGCCCTTTACAACGGTGAGTGGGAGAAGCTGAGCGCTTCCAGTTCACTTCGTATCTTTCTCTTTTTTTTTTTTTTTTTTTTTGTCAGTATCTTGGCTGCTCTGTGCTTTTATTGCTAATGGCATCAGGGGAAAATGGACACAAAGCCCCGCTGGGCTGTTTAATTCCTCGTGCGTTGCACAAGCGAGAGGAGCGCAAGGTCCTTTCTCTAGGAAGCTGTCAGTTAGCTGCTGCCCTTGTGAGCAGACTGGGGGGCCAGGAGCCATGGCTGCATCTTGGTTTTGCCTGGTTGCTCCCAACATTCTAATTAATTTCACCGGTCTCCTGTAGCACAAGGCTTTACCTACCCCCAACAGACCATTTCCGCAGAGCAGGTTTTGGTGGTACGCAGGTGCAACGGATGGCGATAGCAAAACCGCGCTTGACGTGCTGTTTTTGTCTCCAGTTGATGCGGGTCACAGAGCTGTCATCTTTGACCGGTTCCGTGGGGTCCAGGACACGGTGGTAGGAGAAGGTACCCACTTCCTCATCCCCTGGGTACAGAAACCCATCATTTTTGACTGCCGCTCTCGCCCCCGCAACATTCCTGTGATCACTGGCAGCAAAGGTGAGTGTTTGGGCCTGGCAGCTGACGAAGTGCCATGGCTCGTGCTGGTGCTGCGCAGTTAGCAGCTGGGTGGACAGGAGAAAACACTTCACCACCATCGGGACTTTCCCCATCTTTAACTTCCACCCCATTTGGGTGGGCATCTCCTCTCCTGGACGTGGAGATCCCAGGTGTGCTGAGTCCGGTTTGGCACAGTCAGGAACACTCTGATCTGTCTTTTTAGTTACAGAACAGGTTAAAAGACCCTTCCTTCAGTCCTGGAGGTTGTCCCTTTAAACTTACAGCCTCTGTACTTACAGTAGGGCAAGTAATTCCCTGCATCGCAAACAAACTGAAGCTCCTGCCTTATCTGTAAGGAGGATTTGGGTCCCAAGGTGAAAGGGGTAGTCGGAATAACTCATTAAGTTGCCCCGGAGAGGACAACATCAGGACATCTCTCGCCCTCGTGGTTTGCCACTAAACTCGTGACTCTCCTTTTACAGATCTACAGAACGTGAACATCACGTTGCGTATCCTGTTCAGACCAGTGACTGCCCAGTTACCGCGGATTTTCACCAGTATTGGAGAGGACTACGACGAGCGTGTCCTGCCCTCAATCACAACCGAAATCCTCAAGTCTGTTGTGGTAAGGCCAGCGTGAGAGATGCTGGGCTCTGCCGGTCGCCTTTCTTCCCTCTTCTCAGCAGTGAGGGACCTGCCACAGTGTGGAATGTGTTGCACTCCAGAATAAAGCTTCTCTTTCCAGCCCCCAGGCTCTCCCGGGCCAGCCAGCAAAGCTGATTGTAGCTACGCTAATTGTTTGTGCCTCGGTCATTCTGACTGCCTGGCCTGACTTGATTCACGTTGGATATCTCTGGCTGGAAGGTTTCTTTGTTACCTGCTCTCGGCTCTTAGCTCTGATTTTCAGGCTGGGAGTCACAGTCACGAGACTCCGATTTTTACTTCTCGTTTATTCTTAGATTTCAGCTTACTGAAGATCTCTGGTTTTGGGAGCATCCCCAGGGGAGAGCCACACAATCACTAACCAGCTTTAGCCCAGTTTTTCCGTTAAGTGCTCAGCTGGACAACCTCCCCTCTGGCTTCCACTTAAATTCCCAGTCATTCAGTCTTTCTCTTGCTTCCAACGCCTGGGCAGCTCGGTGTTTGCTAGCTTTGGGGGAACTGGAGTAACTCGGGGGCTCATGGGTGCAACGACGGGCAGGGCATGGACAATCTGTTGCTTCTTGGAGCTTTCTTCCCATTGGTGTCCATCCCGATTTCAGGCTCGCTTTGACGCGGGAGAGCTGATCACCCAGAGAGAGCTGGTCTCAAGGCAAGTGAGCGAAGACCTCACGGAGAGAGCAGCGACCTTCGGGCTCATTCTGGACGATGTGTCCTTGGTAAGAGTTCTCCCTTTTTCAGTTTTTCTCTCGGGAGTGTGCCCAAATAGGAGCAGTGGAGAAGAGAATCAGTGGATGGCCAGAGAAAGGCGGGCTGGAGGTTTGGACGTGTGGACTGTGTTTGTCTGTCTGCAGTTGCACGGTATGCAGCGGCTGCTGTTCCAGTCAGTACCTCTGGTTTTGTCACTGGCCTTCGGTGACCTTGAGCAAGCCCTTGAAGGCTCCGCTGCGCTGGCTTGTCGACAGCCTTTGCTGTTGTAGGGCTTTTGTAGTTAAAACGAAGAGCAAAGGCTTCTGTGGGCGATGGATCAGCTGCACATTGCTTTAGAGAAGGCAGCTGTTCCGCAAGCACCCTGAGACGCAGGGAGAGAGTGCTCGACGTGAGGAGGTAGTACAAATGTAGGCTTTTCGTAGCATCTTTTTTTCTATGAAGTATTAGTTACTCTCCTGGCTGTGCAGTCCTCTAAGACTATTCAAGGAGGGGGCTCTTCCCTCCTACATCCCTATAAGCTTTGTAAATTAAGTCTGTTGCACCTTGGCTTGTATGTGCACCTTTCCTGCTCTCTTTTGGGACTTCCCTCGAAAGCCTGCTTAGAGGAAAGGGAAACGAGCTCTTTCATTTGGCTTGGAACATATAGGAAGTCTTTGCAGGAAGGTGACTTTGCTTCTGCAAAATGTGACATTTTGACTCTTTCTTTCTGGCGCTTTCCACTGAGCGGGCTATTGAAGGAAATTCACCTTTCCCCTGTCCCATCCCCAGAGCCCACAAATGTCCCAACAGCCCAGGCTGCGTGCACCGGTGCATAACGGGGCATGAAAGGTGTAGGATGGCCTGGCAGCCAGCGGGCTTCCCTGCCTTGGGAGGGGGGCGCTGGGCGAGCGGGTGCCTCTGCTGGGTGCAGGCAGTGGTGGCAGGGGAGCATGGTGGGTCTCCGAAGATACTGGTGTTCCTGGTCTGCTGGACTGGAGCTGTGCTTGTAATGTCTCCCTTGAGACTTCAAAACTGGATGGGGAGGCCCGCTTGTCCCAGTTCCTGTTCTTTTAGGGATACTGGCGTTCCGTCTGCATCCCTGTTTCACTGATGCAGGCAGGCTGCCTCCCCGCTGGGAGCTGTGTGGATCACAGCAGTGCTGCTGTAAACGGCCAGTGTTGTGGACTTTGCTTGATTTCTGCCCTGCAGACCCACCTGACCTTTGGCAAGGAGTTCACGGAGGCGGTCGAAATGAAGCAAGTGGCCCAGCAAGAAGCAGAGCGAGCTAGATTCATCGTGGAAAAGGTACCTCATCCTCTGAGAAACTTGATGGCTGGTATCTCCTTCCCACTCTTGCTTGCAGCAAACATCTCGCTTGCCTGTCCAGGAGACCGGGCAGGTGGAATGATGAAGTCGCTTAGGGTCGCAATGCTGACATGGTTCTTGGCCCTGGCATATGACTGTTGGATAGATGAAGCCTAAGGTTGGGTTTGTGGGTCTTTTTTTCTTTTAATACTGGGTCACAGCCTTACTGGAGTGCTGAAAAGAAACGTCTGCATGGAGGAGGAGGGAGGAAACAGCACTCAGGCGGAAGCGTCAGGTAGAAACGGGATTCGAGGTTGAGATTTGCAACCTGAGTGATCCTGCTGTTTGTGAATTTTGAGAGGGTGGTCGAAGCTTTCCGTGGCATTTGATATCATGGGCATGGGGACCCGTGTCCCAGGAGTGTTACTGACGGCATGCAAGCCACATAATCTCAGATCAACCCAGGATCTTGGTGCGCATCCACAGAAACAGTTTTGCGTAAAGCTCAGAACACATGCCTGGTGAGATTGCAAGAACCTGCAACTACACCCAGAGTTAATCCAGTGGATGCGGTAAGGTGCATGTAATCAGCCAGGATGATTAAACAGTACAAGTGTTTATCTGACCTGGTTTTAATTCCACTGAAGTTCTCCAATCTTTCATAGACAATTTTCCACCAGGAGTGCCCTTAGGTGGGTTAATGTTTTATGAGGTTAAGACTGATATGGCAATTTCAAGATGATTCTTCAACCTTTTTTCCACAGTGGGCAGAAAAACAGTCTAACAGAATGCAGCTTTAAAATAAAATCGCCTTCTATCTTAGCTCTCCTGCCAGGGAAAAGAACAGTAGGGTGGTGAAGTGGGAATATTGATTTTAAACGTGACAGTAGCATCTTCCTTCTCTTTTGCTCTTGTTTTCTCTGTTGGCTATTCCCCTTCTCATCTGCTTACTTTCAGGCGGAACAGCAGAAGAAAGCAGCTGTCATCTCTGCTGAGGGAGACTCAAAAGCAGCCGAGCTGATTGCCAACTCCCTGGCCACTGCAGGCGATGGCTTGATTGAGCTGCGCAAGCTGGAGGCAGCTGAAGACATCGCGTACCAGCTCTCACGGTCCCGCAACATCACCTACCTGCCCTCTGGACAGTCTGTGCTCCTCCAGCTGCCGCAGTGAGCCTGGCTCTGCAGCCATAGCTAGCCTGGTCACCTCCACCTACTAGATCAGCCCTTTCCAAAAGAATCTTTGCAATTTCCTCGTTGGTAAAAGCAGAGGAAATTAAAATTCAACCCATTTTGAATTCTTAATCAAATAAAACAACACTCTTGACAACGCATTCCTCCCACGTATGGTCAGAGCTGTGGCTCCGCTGACCATTGAGCTAGGTTTGAGAATTGCCCCTTTCCAGGCAGTTTGAGCAACAGGAGCAGAGTTTTCATCTGCTCACTCCTGGGACGAGCAGGTAGCCCAGGTGACTCCCTGACCACCAGGGTGCTGTATCAATCCAGTTTCACAGCAAAGCTTCAGTGCCTTTAGGCTGGCTGAGCCAGGGCCCTTACAGACTTGCAGGTCCTGCACTATGGAACAGGGATGCTCAGGGCTCACTCTTCAGTCAAGCCAGGCTCTTTTCGGGTGTCAGCCGAGAGAAAGAGGACATCTCAGCTGTTAGGACAGTGGCTCTGCTGTGCCTGTGCGAACCATAGCACTGCCAGCTGGGGGCACAGATCGAGTGGGTTGTGGCTGGGGGTCAGAATAGCAGAGATTCACTTTAAGTAGTAGATGGATTTCAGGCATGGGGGAGAAGATACTTCCTCCGCAGGAAATACTTCTCGTGTACATGCTGGAAATGGGACATCTCCGCTTCTCCCCCTGCTGCCGCACACTGATCTGTTTGCTGCCACTTGCCCTGTTGTGTGGTGTTGTTTTTTTTCACCAAGATTGGTACAAGCGGTGGTTGGCCTATTCCAGACAGCACCTGGGACAAAGATGACTCGGTGCTCCGTGGCTCAGGCAGTCAGAGGTGGGCAGAATTCTCCATTACATTAGTGCTCTTTTTATTTAGGGAACCTGAATTGTGTGGAGGATGTGATGGGTGAGATTGTATAACCAGCCTTCAATAAATGTCACAGTCCCAAGTGTAGTAGTGCGGGGGTTTTTTTGATATCTCAGAACAATGAAGGTTGGGTCAGTGGAGCAAGACGCCTCATCCCCGTGATAGATTATGTGGGTAAAAGTCACTTAGCACAGGCAAATGGGTCTTGCTCCTGACAATTTAAAAGCTTGCAATACAATTCTTAGGCTGAATTCCTGCAACAAGGTAAGGCTGAGAGTACCCTGAGGTTATTGTGAGGGCTTTTAATCGCTTTCCATGCGCAGTTCAGGCTGTCGTTTACTGCATGTACGTACATTTTTCCAGGGTGTTCTTTTGATGCAACACCATGCTGTCAGAAAGAAAACGGGGGTGTGTTGTACCAGATACAGCCTACAGTGAACTTCTAGCCTGTGGGCGGCTGTCGGAAGGCAGGGTGCTAGCCTGGCACGCCATTACCCTGCAAGCAGGGTGCCCGTACCATGTCTGTTGTCCCTGCACGGTGCAGTCTTAGGTGGGCGTCATCGCTACCCTGAAGGTGTTGAGCCCTCGGGAAAGCTGCTGTGAACAGTGGGCTCGTTTCGTTGCCAGCCACTTTGGGTTGTTGCCTTCGCCTCTGGCGAAGTGGAAAGCCTTGCCTGCTTTTTCTGCTGGGCAGGGTACGCTCTTGCAGTGATGAGGTGCCTGAGCTTGCAAAATATTTTAAGCAGCTGAGCAGTCAGGTCCATAACTCCCAAATAAGTTCCAGACCTCTTCCCCCTCCGGTGCTCTTGTTCTTTATTCTTCTGGTTTACCGCTTCAGACACTTGTAAGGAAGCTTCCACTGTTCTCCCAAGGCTCCCTTTAAAGCCCCCTTAGTGTTTCCTGCATTTCTCTCCGTTAGTTTCAGGCACCAGGTGTTGGGCTCAAAACAGTGTGTCTGAAATCCCTTCTCTGCTTCTGTGGCTCTGCGTTGCCTCTCCCTCCAGTTCTGCATTTTCAGTGGAGTGTGGAGTGTTTCCTGCTGCTTTTGCTGTTAGCCTCTCTGGAGGAGGTGTCTGAGGCTCTAACGGTGGCCCCTGGGTCTGATTAATCACCGTTTCCTTTGCTTTTGGGTGTAATTCTTTTTACAAATGCTCCCTGGCTGTTAACTGCTCCTTTACCCTCGTTCTGCCTCACTTAATGCCTAAAGCTGCCATGAACTCATCAGACTTCAAAGCTGCTCTTGAACCTGAAGCTGTCTCGCTGTGTGCTAGCTGAACCCCTTGTTTATATTGTGTTTATAGCTGCTCTTCGGCCTTGTGTAGACCACGTGGGCTGTCGAGCTATCTGGCTCCAGATGGGAACGGTGACCCCAACACTGGGACATGGTCTTGTGTGGACTGCCCGGGGATACTGGGCGAGGAAACAGCCCTCTGCTTGCGGGATGGATGCCGCTCTGAGCTGTGCAGCAGTGAGCGAGCACTGCCTGGCCTCCTCCTGCCAAACTTCTCGGGTGCTGGTAGACTTCTTGATGTAAAAACAAAACAAAAAGTTGAGATTGTGCAGTCAAGGACTGGCCTGCCTGGCATTCCTGGCCAAGGCTGGACTGAAGAGAGTCGAAGGCTGAGCTCTGCTTCCCAGGACGTTGGCTCTTCCCTCGCAGTGCTCGGGAGGTGTTAGCAGGGTGTGAGCGCTCGCTCGCAGTGCTCTACTTGTCGGGGCAATAGAAAGAGCTTCGGGCTTGGGTAACATGAAGGCAGGCCGCCCTGGCTGCTCAAACAAACAAGGCGTCCCCACCCTCTGTTTGGCGTTTCTAACCTTGTTGCTCTTAATAATCCCGTAACAAAAACTTGTTCGTGAAAGTGGAACGCAACCTGGGGTGGAGAAACAAGAGAGGGTCAAGGCACGTGGGTTAGTACCCCGTGACCACCATGTGCCACGTCTCTGGGGCAAGACTCCTCAGCCCGAGGTAAGCCGTGATCACGGGTGGGAGGCAGCTGGATGATGCCGCTCGAAGGGAGGTGAAGAAACCTCAGGTTTGTGTCCATGAACAGAAAAGCCAGCGAACCCGTGGTCTGGCTGTCACGCCTGGATTCCCACTGTCTGAAATGAATGGCACAAGTCTGACTGACCGGAGAGTTTCTGCTGCCTGTTAGGGAGTGCAGCCATGCTAAAACCTTTGCTTTGGGGAGGGGAATGGTTTCTGTGGTCAGATTTTAATTTTTTTTTTTTCCCATTTTTGCCACCTATTTGCACAAACCACTTTGAATTTAGTGTATGTGACAACTTTTAATCACCCGTCAAATTAGTCTGAAGTTGGTTTTCTCCAGAGGAAAGACAGCATGACTGCATAAAGCCAGTGCTTCCCCAGCAAGGCTGGATGTGTTACTGGGCAGGAGAAAGTACACACTTCCTTAAGCAACCTAGCTTAAATGGCCCAAAAATTAACTTGGAGAAAGGCTCTGTCCCAGACCTCTGCCTGGGTGTTGGCTAGTCAGGAGTAAATGCCCTTCTGTCAGGCTCCCCTTCCCCAGAGCTGATGCACACCAGGTACTCCTGGATCTTTCATTTTTCCAACAAATTGTTATGTTTAGCACCAAAGTCTTGGGCCCGTGGGTGTTCTGTGGGTGCATGATGGAGGCTGCAGCTTTGCTGCTCACAGTGACAGATGTGCCGGCCAGGAAGGACGCTTGCGAAGAGGTCACCTCTTCCAGAGGCGAGAGGAAGGCAAGGGAGGCGTTGGGAGCCAGGCTGCTGTCCCACCAGATGGCAGCAGCAATGCTGCTCTCCACACCGGGAGGACCCTGGGGACAAGGGGTGTCCCTGGGGACAGTGAGTGGGGAGGTCACCCTGCCCTGGGCAGAGGACACAAGGAGTGGAGAAGGGCACAGTCTCCAGGTGAGGCAGAAAAAGAAGAAGGTGGCCTGAGAGCTGTCTGGGGGGCAGCACCTCTGGGGCGGGCAGGGTTAGTCCCTCTGCCAGGCTGTCCTGGCAAACCTCTGATGTTTCACTCTGTGTTGGGCATCTCTGGTCCCAGCTCCAGGCTTTAACCCCTGCAGCCTAAGGCAGCACACTGAAAGGTGCAAATAACCCCAGTCCCAGGCTGGCTTGGCTTTGCAGCCTGTCTGCTTGCAGCCCTCTGCACATTCCTCCTACCCTGTCCCACCCACCGAAGGCCATCCCTGGTTCGTTACTAGGAGAGGAACAACGGAAATGTCCAGGCGTGACTTCAGAAGTGCAAGTTGTTTTAGCCTGACATTAGACAGCATTGAGCCTTTGGGTCCAGATCGTTAGTATGATAAATTCATACCAGAGGGCCCAGTACTGGTAAAAGCTTGGCAGGTTTTTTTTAATCTGAAGCCCCATGGTTGTGTGGCCCCAGAGCAATTAAGAGTAATGGCAGCACAGACTCATCACTTGTATTTCTCCAAATACAGCCCAAAAACTAAACTACAAGGACCAGGTTTTGGGCAAAGCCTGCTGGCAATGGGCAACGTAAGACCTGCTGGGGCCACTGAAGGGGCCTGTACGGGGGCGACTGCAGCCCTTGCTGCTGCCAGAGCACATCTGCCTGAGGCCAAAGAGCAGCAGCTGGTTGCCACCTTCACACATCAGAGCCCTACAAGCCAAGGTGGAATCTCCCAGCCCACTGCTCTGCTTTGGCTGCAAACCTCCAAAGAGGTTTGTTTTGTGAGTTTGGTTTTTTTTTTTTCCTTCCTTGGAGACTTTGCCTTACTTTTCCTTCCTTTCATGCTAGTGGAAAAGCTCGGCTCTGTACACCGCACAGCAGCTGGGCCAGCCTGCTAGCAACATTCAGACCAGCCAAACAAGCTTTTGTTCATGATAAACAAACAGGAAACTGCCCGATTTCCTCTGTGTGTTCACCCTCTCTCGCGCGCACCCGCGTGCTCTCTCCCTATTTAATAGATAACCAGCCTACCTGACTTGTGAAGAGACTGAAAGCAACCACATGGACAGGCACGCTGGAGCGGTGGTGATTTGCAGCATGGCTGCTGCACTGAAATGGGCATCTGCTCCCTGAGTCGCCGATGCACCGGAGCTGAAGCCTCTCCAGGTAAGGGAGCTCCCCGAGTTTGGGATAATTTGTACCCTGCAGCAAGCTGGCAGCATGTCTGAAGTGGTTAGAGCAAGGGATAGGGAGGAGTTTCCTTATTGCTTCCTTTGTGCTGTTTATATCCAAGTGGATCTGGCAGAAAATGCCTCTGTCCTGAAACACAGAGGATGTGGTGGTGTGTGCAGGGGGAAAAAGCGCTTGTGGAAGCGGGTGGGAAATAACGTCCTAAGCCAGGCTGGAGCTCAGCTCGGCTGGGAGATGGGGAGCAATTCTCGGGGACAAATTTTGTTTAATTATTCCTTGCCTGGCACTAGGCAGCACTGGGGGCTGAGACGTTCCTCATACGCCCGTTTTCCATCAGCAGGACTGAGCCAATTTCAGTCCAGCGAGTCCTGACTTACACTAGTGCAACTCTCTAGGTAGGTTGGGTTTACTTAGGGATGACTTCACTTTTTGTGCTTTGGTTTTCTGCTTGGTGAAGCAGGAGAAGACTGTCACAGGTAGAGAGGTATCAGGGTAAGTGGCGAGGGACATAAAGTGTACTCTGGGTAGGGGATGCAGAACAAACTTCCAGAGAAAGTGAAGCATCTGCTGTCTTTAGAAAAATATGGTAGATGCTTCTTTTAACCACGTGCTCACCCACAGCCATGCTGGATTCACTTTCCCCACCCATAGAAAGCAATAAAAAAGCAAATCTATGGGGAAAGGACCTGGCGGAGCAGACATCCAGTTCCTGCTGAGCACATCCCCAGGAAGGAGAGGAACTAGAGAGGCTGGGAAGCTGCCATGGGAGGCCGAGCTCAACTGCTGCTGTAAAAATGGCATCTAGGGTTCCCCACACTGGATCTGCGCATGATGCTGATCTGGACAGAGTTACAAACCTGCAGTGAGTTATCCTCGATCTCTGACAAGCGAGAGCTGCGCAGGAGCCTTGGAAATTGTGTCCCCAAATTAAGCTGCAACACAGCAGCGCTGAAGGTGGGAGTCAATGGAAGATGCCAGTTGCAAGATGTGTTTGTGTCCCCCATGCTGGTAGGAGCAGGAAGGGCAGGAGCGGTCTAGGAGACTGTGTGCAGGATGCCTCTGAAGCGGTAGGTTAAAAATACTCAACAGAGGCAAGAACAGGAAGGAAGCAGGGGCTAAGCCTGAACAAGGTGAGTCTATCCCAGAGACATTGCTTCAAACCTGACTTTCATGGGTATAAGTCTTGCAGTGCCCCTTCTGCAAAGCTCTGTTCCCTCTGTTGCTTACAGCATCTTCCTCCCAAGCACAGCTCTTCATGGGTGCTCTTCAAACCCAGAGGGAAGTTTCCACACAAAAAGTTAGGCTGGAAGGTCGGGTGTGAATGGAAAGGACTCTAGCTAACGCAGTTTGTTCCTCCCCAGCCATGGTGCATGGACCCTACTTGCGCTGGTTTGTGATGGGTTGATGCTGATCTGAGCAGAGGTGCTCTTTAGCACAGGAACAGAAATGTCTCCAACAGCCTGCTATGGTGACGCTTCCGCTTAACTATTACCCAGAACAAACGTTAGAACTTCCCTCATGCAGGCAGTCTGCTGGGGACACCACCTGAGATGACAGCACAATACCAAAGCTGATTAAACAGACAACAAAGAACAAAAGCCCAATTCTGTGAGTTTCCCTCACTCCTGTCCTGCTCTTGTCCAACTGCCAATACCCCAGAATCTGTATTTTACTTCATTTAAAAAAAAACAAAAAACCAAAACAAAACAACCCACAAAAGCAAGGCTCCCCAAAGAGAACTTTATTTTTTTTGTGGCGTGATTTTTATGCAGAGGCTGATGGCTCTGATAATACAGTCATGTTACCACCCTGCCTGCAGTACCCCAAAGAAAGTTAATAACCCACACATGGATCTGCCAGGCTTTCCTGTGTCCTACATGGCCATTACTGCTACCCTGCCCAGGCTGAGTTCAAGCCCTTAATGCACAAGGCCCTGTAAAACCACGCTGAAACCAGCTGGCTGGGCTGGGTCCCTGAAGAGCTGCCCCTCAGCGCCCAGGTGCTTGCAGCATTCAAGTAGTTGTGCATTCAGGGTGTGTGTCTGAGTGCATCTTCTCAAAAGGGCACAGTTAAAGCTACTGGTACCACCGCTGGGTACCTCAGTCTGGAGTTCTGCTTCTCAGGTGTTTATTGCTTGTCAGCTCTGCCTGTACCCTGCTGCTCTGAAGGTCTAATCTCAGGCACAAGGAGATGCTGGTGGGTGTTAGCTTCGCTATATTCTTTGGAGGCTCTTAATCTTGAATCGTGGCCTTACACTGAACTAGTAAAGAAGAGAGAATGGGAACAGGAATTTCCTCTGCTTGAACTTCTACTTTGCTCTGTGTAGTCTCAAAGCCCAGTGCCTCTGCACTCAGTGGTGGTGGTTCCCTCAGACAGTGCAGGGCTTCCTGTGACACAGGCTAGCAGGAAAAACCCTTTGTTTTCCTTTTGCTTCCTTTCCCATTGCTTGAGAGGATCCTGCAGGACATAGCAGGGGACCTAAGAGATAAAGCATTCATCCATCTGAGAGTCAACTGGGTGGGTTGCAGATCAGGTCAGCAAGGCATCAGTGCCCCATCCATGCCTCAGTTTCTCTTTTCCCCCTTGGCTTGTTTTCCCAGTGGGCAGGGCCTGTTCTTCACAGGGTCCTTGAGCAGCACCTAGCTCCAAGGGCCCTTCTCCCTTGAGGAAGGGAAAAAAGAGTCCCAACTGCACTCTCTCCATGTCAAGTCATGCCCCAGTTCAGGCTGTTCCCAAACCAGAACTGTTATGATGTGGAGGCCTCAGCAAAACATCAAGCATGCAGAGAAGGGTGAGTGCTGGTCCACTTGGCCCTGCTTAGTGTCAGCCCTGTCACCAACAAGCCTCCAAGAGTCACCTCATCGTGGGAGGAGGTGGGTAGGACAGCAGGAAGGCAGCCCATCTGCCTGTTGGCTGTGGGAAGAGAGAGGGGTAGAAGGGCTGGTTTGCAGTCTACCGAGTTTCCCAAGAAATCATCGCAGCAGGAGCCCAGACGAAGCAGAGAGCCATCGCTGCCTGGGCAAAGCCAAGAACTCTTGTAAACTGGGCCCCATCTCACAGCCGCACAGCTCACATGGGCCTGCAGGCCCCAGGCTGGGCAGGCACCTCCCTTACTGGAGGATTTCAGCCCTGGTTTGCTGCCTGAAAGCCACATAAAATAACCAGAGCAGAGAGCTCAGGGATTGCCCAGGAACACCCAGCTTTGCAAACCCAAGAAGCCTGCCCACACCACAGGAGAATTAACTGCTGATAAAAGTAGGAGTTCACCTCTGTTTGATTTTCCCCTTCCCACACCATTCTGCAGCTGGTGCTAGTGGTTATCCCCACCACAGAGCTAGCTGCATCTCAACAATACTCTTACTCGTGAAGTTTGCTTTCTCAGCAAGTCCAGAACACCCAGTCCTCTAGAAAAAGCAGAGGTGGGTAACACTGTTCGGCTGTGCCTGTGGCCCCTGGCCTAGCAAATTCTCATACTTTTATTGTACTTTTCACCCTGAAAGGTTCTAAGCTGCTTAGCAGAAAAAAAGATCTGGTTTCCAGGGAGAGACAATGTCACCTACGGCTGTATTGCTGCTACTTCTGGAGTGAGCTGCAGACAGCTGCTTGCTCAAACTGCAGCAGTTTAGGGAGGAAATGAAGATCCATATCACCTGTCCCTGGCACCGCATGCAACGGGGAGGACATGTGAGGGCATTTCCCACACTGGGTGTACTTGTGAGAGAAGGGAAATGCCAGAGAGAGGGGGCAAAGGAGCCACAGCATCCTACTGAGCAGGGAAGAAGATGAATAAAGTTACACGCCAGTGCGAGAGAGAAGACAGCAAGGAAATCAGGGGGCTGATAAGGATCTGTGGCCGTGAGGCAGGTGCGTGCTAGGGAGCGGATCATGTGCAAGCAGAGATGTGGGGCTGTTGCTGCATTTTGTTTGTTTCCCTTTACCTGGCTGACATGTCTTTTCATGTCAAAAGCTAGATCAAAGAGAGGGATGTAAGTAGCTGAAACAGGGTTCCTTGTGGGAACAGGGCTGAGTGCCACAGCCAGCCTCTCAGCTGGATCCCTCCCTGGGAGCAGCATGAGGAGCTGTCACCCTCCCTTAGCTAAACACCCAGGGAAGAAAGTGTGCGCCTGCTGTGTGCCCTGGGCACCCAGGAGCCAAGCCATGCAGCGAGGCCAGGCAGAGTCGCGCTCCTCTGCAGCGGTCTCTTCCCTAGGCCTCCACCGAGGCTGATGGGACACAAGTAGGGCCACAGGGACAAGTGCTTTGCTTTCACCATGTCGGAAGCCCTTCAGAGTCCAAGGATATTTGCACTTGGTCCCCAATTTGTCTATTATTTTTAAACTCTCCCTCTGCAGAATCATAGTGTCCACTGAGAAAGAGGGATTTAACACTTCCTTTTAATCTCTGCATAGCTCTTAACCTGGGGGGAGTGAAATAACCCTTGCTGACATCACCTGAAGCTGAGGATGCAGAGCATCTTTGTCAGGAAAGGCCCCTGCAATCCTCCAGCAGCCATTTCAACACCAGGGGACCTCATGCTGCAGGCTCAGGGTATGGAAGCCAGGTTAGAAAAACGCAGGCTGCACCGTAAAAAGAGGCAACAGCAAAACAGCCTGGGAGACCAAACGGTCTCTTCACGTGCTGCAGAGAAAGATCATCAAGGCCCTGGCCTACTCCTGTCTCATGGATGGACACCAGCAGTGGCTTTCCCTTTGTGGGTACTGAAATAGTCAATGGCTTTACTCCTCATCTGTACTCCTTTGGACAAGAGCGCCCACTGTTTTCCAACATCCCCCAGTTGTCCCCTTGCTGAAATCCCACATTTGGAAGTGGGGCTCTGTCACTGCTGTCACTTGTTCATTCACCTTCCAAGAAAAAAGGTCCCCCGCATTTTCCTTCCTGCCCGTTTCAAGGCAGAAGACTCTACCACATGGCATCCTTCACACGCACATGGTTAACCAAGAGCAGCACCACATCCCCTGACACCCTCTCTCTATTTTTCTCAAGAAGCTGCATTGCACAAGGGTGTTGGGCTGAGATGGAGCAGTGCCCATGCTCTCAAAGCCCAGGGTCTCCCCTGGCTATCCCCCTTCGCACTCCAGTGCCAGCAGAGATTAGAACAGCCCGGAGCCTGTTCTGAACTGGGCCAGCTAGTAACAGCTCCCATGGGGCTGGTCAGAGCAAAGTGAGCCACGCTCTGCTCCCTTCCCATGCCCCCACCGCAGGGGTTGCTGGGGCAAGGAAAAAAAATGGCAACGTTGCCCTGATCCTCCCATGGGGCTTCCCCAGCCTACGCTGCCCCTTTATTTGATTGTGAACTTTGACTCTGAAAGCCCCAATCCCTGCTCTGCACAGGGAGCTCAAATCTGGGTTGTACGTTCAATAATCAGGAGCAGGTCAAATACACTGGCATGTAACATCACATTTCAGGGGGGGTGAAGGCATATAGACTTTTTTGCAGAACCTCAAATCAAGCACCCTATGCTGGTGGGGGGGGGGGGGTTATTTGCAGCAAACAAAGCAGGTGAGGAAACAAACCACAGGTAGAGAAGGGATTGCAGACTAAAGGATTTAAAGGGGGACTACAGCAGGAACACAAAAGTCTGAGAGCAGGGAAGAAGGAGCCAAAGTCACACATGCAAGAGATTCCCAAAGTCCCTGGGAAGCAGCTAACACTACCAAAAGGGCTCCTGCCCTTCCCCCTTTTCCTGTTTCTGCTACTCTCACTAATTCTTTTACCACCGCCAAACCTAAACCACAGCAGTGCTCTTCCCTCCTACACAGCGCTCAGCAGTGGTTTTCAGGGCTATGGAGTAGGCTTCGCAGCTTCCTGGGAGAGGTGGCACCGCCGCAGAACGCTGTGCCAGCCTGGAAAGCAGCAGCCCCAAACTTCCCCGCGTCCTTTTATGAGCCCCGTACCTGCCACCAAGAGGGAGCTCTACCAGCAAAAAATATTTTCTTACTTCTTGTCACATCTCCCTCATTGGTCAGGCCTGGGCCCTGCAGGTGGGTGTAATCAAGAAACCACAGGCCAGAGTTAAATAGTTATTAGTGTTTTAAGGGGAGAGGAAGGTTTGAACAAGTGGGAGCTGGGGTTTGGAGTAATAACAGAAGCGACCGACTCCTCTGGCCGCTGTAAATCAGATAGGGCCTCACCGATGAGGCCTTTTTAAGGTCTTACCTGGCTCCCGAGGGGCTGCTCTGTCACCCCAGGCGACACACGGCCCTTTCAGGGCGCCTCCGTCCCGAGGCCGCAGCCGCTGCGCGAAGCATTATCCCCATTTACCCGCGAGGAGCGGGGCCCCGTGAGGGCCGTCACTCCCCCGGCGGCAGGGCCGCGACCAGGGGCCTTCACCGGACCGACGGAGGTGCCGGCAGAGCGAGGCAAAGCGTGGGCCGGGGTTAGCCGCAGCGCGGCGGAGCGCTCGCCACAGCTTGCCCGGCTCAGCTGACTGCAATTAGGGCGGCCTCGCTAATTACCTCAGCGGAGTAACGGTCGGGCCCGCCGAGGGGAGCTGGCGCCCTCCCCCCGCCTTCGCGCCGCGCACCGGGCTCCGCGCGCGCCGCCTCACCTGAGCCCCGCGGGGCGCCGGCCTCGCGCATGCGCCCCGCCCCCCGCGCGCCTCACCTGCGCTCCGCGCGCCCCGCCGGCCCCGCCGCCGCCCGCGGTGAACAGCGAAGGGCGGGGGAGGG